>BGPR01010254.1:6953-53352 GCA_013235015.1 Araneus ventricosus | reverse complement strand
AGCAGTATGAAATAAATGGACACCAAGGAGTTTCGACAGAATCTCAAAAAGCCCCAATTCAAATTGCCCCCCCCCCATCACATGTTGGCCTCGGAGGCCTGCCAAATCATGAAAAAACCCATGTAGTCACAATGGCTCCAGCCACGGCTGCCATGACAGACATACAAGCAGCTTCCAGCTACCTTGACCTATTAATTATAGTTAGGCAGTACCTATACCCACATACAAAAGGTAATTTTATAATATCCAAATGGACATGTGCGAACCTCTCGTTGGGAACTAGGAATTGTACAAAAGGGGTCTTAATATATGCAAATGAACTTTTGACTGTTGGCAATTGATGTAAGCTTTATACCAAACAGCTATGTCCTTATTCTTGCCTGGTCAAACGTATTTTGAACTCACAAATTACTTAGTACGACATACTCCTGGATGCAACAAACCATGTAACTTGTTCGACTCTACGTCTTAACGGATTTTTTTGTGCCTCTTCAGTTAACACCAGCAGAATTATCAGCATAAAAAGGACCTAGCACCATCTGGCATTTGTAATTTGAGTAAATTACCACTGAATTTCGCATTACCCTCCAAAATCAAACTCAATTCCTCATCCTAATATTGAAAATTCGCCTATAACTCTAAATCTGACAAAGATGAAAACTGTATCTCCCAAATCCTAGCCAACGCATCCGCTACAACATTAACCTTACCAGGCAGGTATTTAATGTCCATAGTGAACAGTGATATGAAATCTAATTGCCTTAAACGTCTAGGTGGAGCCTTCTCATGTTTTTGCATAAATGCAAGAACTAAAGGTTTATGATTCACATACAAGGTAAAAACGCAAGCTTCCAACAATGCCTAAAATGCTGTATGACACTGTATGCTGCCAATGACTCTCAGTCACAAGTTGAATATTTACAATGAGTGGGTGAAAGTTTCTTTGAAATGAACCCAAGAGGCCTAGAACCATCAGAAGAAATTCAATCTGTAACTAATACTAGTTTTGCATCAGCAAAAAGATCTTTAATATCCTGAAAACTTTTTTCAGTTTCAATACTCCACTGAACCTCTGTTTTATCACGGATTTTTTTGGCACCAACCGATAGTTGTTTGGAATAATCAACAATTGCCTTGACCTTATCACGACGAAAGGTGCATTCTTTACTATTAATTGCATGCCTAAGAAAATCTATTGTCTTTGCCAAATTCACACTCGGACTCAATTATTACGATACCGTAATTTCTACGTAGGGTGAAAACTTCCTCCAAATGTCCTTTATGCTCAACCTGATTTTCGCTGGCAATTAAAATATCATCCAGATAAGGGAAGCAATAATCAAATCCTCGTAAAACCTCATTAATAAACCTCTTAAAAGTCTGCGCAGATGAACACAGACCAAAAACGGAAATTCAAAAAGTCCAAATTGTGTAATAACCACGGTTTATGGGATATCTGGAGGGTGTACAGGTATCTGATAAATATGTACCAAATCTATTTTTGAAAACACCTTCTCCCCCCCTTAGAATATGCATACAATCCTGGAATGGGGTATATATCGGGTATGGTAATACAATTCAAGGCCCTATAATTTCTCGTAGGGTGCCAATCAAATGCTCCTTTACAATCATTGTCATCAAAAGTCGCCAACACGCATGCTTTCCTCCTTTAGAAAAGAAGCAAGTATCAACTGAATATCTATCGCTAAAATACGATTTCCAAATTAACATCATTATAACAACACATCAAGCCAAAAAGAAAACATTATTTCGGCATCGGAGGAGCTTTTGTATTTGATACATTAGCTTCGTATACATTCATTAAATTCTCAAAGGTTTCCTTATTCAACTGCATTTCATAATATCTTAATGCTTACTTAACACTTTGCATTCTTATGCTTTAATTTCATCCTAAAAAACACACACAGAAAATGTGTTATCTACTTACATAAAATATGCATTTATACACATTTTGAACATTTGTAAGCAATTACAAATTCAGTGCATTGTAGTGAAATATACATTTAGTAAATTTTAGATACAAACAATATTTGTTAATTTGCTATGCAATCTTATTGAAAGAAAAACCCATTTTCTAAGAGATAATATGTCAGATTGGAATACCTATACTATCATATTTAAAGCTACACTGCATGAAAGCTGATTTCTAAAAGTGAGCTTATCTTTTGTACATCTCAATCAAAGCATTAAAAAAATTTTCTTCCCTGCTGAAGCATTTTGTCTAAAAAAGCAATAACAAATTTAAGTAGAATTAAGAGTTTTTCCCTATTTAAAGCAAAGTATACTTATTCCTTTTAAAATAAACATTCAAATAGATTCTAGATTTTCTCAAACAGGGACGATATGAACAATAAGTGAGCAATAAAAAATTTTTGAAGATTTTAATTATTTCCCCTTCAGCCATACAAACAACACAATTAAAAGGAATATTTTAATATTGCAGAAAAAGAAACAAAAAATAACTAATCAAGAAGGACAACAGGAGGAGTCGCACAATGAGTAAATTTTTATTTAATTTACAAAATTTTCACCAAATTTATCAAATTAGAATGAAACAATATAAGACATTTTAAACACAAAATTATATTTACAGAAGTTTGAAGCTTTCATCTAAAGAACACCAACAGAGGAAAAACATACAAATGTGTAAAAATAATGCAAAATGTTATATGGAATATATAAAAATGAAAAGCTCAAGTCCTTTTATATTCAGATAAAAAGGAATTGCATTTAATAAACCTAAATAAATTGTTATTTAAAAATGATTGCATAGTTTCATTAGATATTTGAATTATGGTATAGCAAACTCATTTAAATATTACATTGGTATCTATCCCCTTCCAATGATCCATGAACCATGATTAAAATAATATGTTCAATATGAACTTCATGAGAAATATCGCTTAATACAATACGTTTTTGGCCTGATAGATATGTGACATCTTCTAACTGAGAAGTCCTTGTTACATTCCTGTGTTAGATAAGAACACAACCCAAGAGTCTCCCAAGCCCCCTTCAAAAATGTCTTCAGAAATAAGGTATTAAATGATATTCTCAATGTATAACACATTCAAGAACTATTGATCTCTCACATTGGCCTTTTTTAAATTTTTGCATACTTATCTTTCCATGCATGTGAATTCATCAAATATTTTCATAGTAATCATAACCAAAATACAATAATATTTCCCTCAAAACTTATTTAACACTGAAATCAGAAAAAGGCTGAAATTTTCATTAAATATAATATTCTCTCAAACAGAATATTTTCATATATACTCGTATCATTTTGTTAGCAGAGGCATTTTAGGTAATCTTTCTCGCACACAAAAAAAAGAATTACACTACACAATGACTTATTTTTTAATATAAGTTTAGCGTTCTCTTATCAAGGTTGAACAGTAAACTGAAACTCAAGAACCTTTCTTGGAAAAAAAAAGGTAACATATAATTAAAAATGCCTAAAGACTAATTAATCTAGTTACTGATAAACAAAAAAAAAAAACCAAATTTTAAAATTTCAAATTTTTATTGCATTTAGCTTCTTGTTATAAAAATGCATGAATGAATCTTACAAATAATGCAATATGTACATTATAAAACAAGGAAGAAATGCTGAATAGCTTTTAGTTCTTTTCACGTAATATGCTATAACCCTTATATTTGACTTACTACTAACAGGAGTTAGTAACAAATATCAATACATTTCAGTAAAATACATGAGAAAAATAATAATTCAAAAATTTTAATAGTGTTGAAGAATGGTCATTTTCCCCATAATTTACTTGACATATTTTTCCATGAACTTTTTATGGAAGCTGGAACGTAATGTATCATTAATGAAGGGTTTTTCTTTTCTATCGGGTTCTTCTATAGCACAGTTTTTAAATACCACATCGTCATCCCACCTTCTTTTGACTTTAAATTCAACAGGTTTGTTATTTAACAATGGATTTCCGCTAAGAATATTTTCAGTCCTGATTTTTTCTTCTTGGGCTTTTCGTTCGGCGTCCTAAAAAAAAATCGAAAAAAAAAGGGGTTATTTTAGGGAAGGTTAAAAAGTTTAGGCAAAGTTATTAAGGTTTATGGGTTAATTTTAAGATTAAAATATTTCTGACAAACTTTACTTAAATTGTTAAGCACGTTTAATTCCCTGAATTCAGTTGCACAAATTGTAAAGAGCTTTATACAGTGATATGCAGATTTAAAAAATGTTAAATATTTTGCAATATTAATTATGTATGATATGTGTGAAGCATTTTAATAATTTGGAGAAAAAAGCCATTGTTTGAAAACAAATTGCAGATGAAAAGTGAAACAATTTTTTAAATAAATAAAAAAAATTTAAGGTATAAGCTTTTATACAAAATGCACTTTAAATGAGAAAATATTACATTAATACACATTATAATTTCATCAAAACGAACTCAAAAGTAAAAAATTATTTTTCTGATTACAATAAAATGCATGGTTTGAATAAAAGCGTGGGTGCATTTACCTTCTAGGAATATTCCATTTGTTTAAGGAAATATACACAAAATAAAAGGTGCTATATAAAGCGCCCATGCTTTTATTCAAGCCATGCATTTTATTGTAATAGGAAAAATTATTTTTCTCTTGAATTCATTTTGATGCAATTATAATGTGAAAACGTATTTTCTCATTTAAAGTGCATTTTGTATAAAAGCTTATACCTTTAAATTTTTTTTTAATTTTATTTTCTACTTTTTAGTGACAGCTGACACGAATACACACGACATGTTAGGCATAATAAACCAAATTCAATTACTGAATTCTCCAACATAAAACACATATTAAAATTATTATATACATATGTACAATTATGAGCTTAAAATGATTAAATGACATTAACTTTCTGAAATATAAATTCGTAATATATTTCGTGATAATTTACAATTATTATCAACAAAGCAATAGAAAAAAAAAAGAGAATCAATCTACAGTAAATTCTCGATTATCCGGCATGCAAGTATCCGGAAAGCTCAACTAACCGGAAAAATTAGAAAAGGAGTTTTTCTAAAAATTTTACATCCGCTTGCCGTTCCATTCACGGGGATAATTTATTTCTGGAAATGCAACGTCCGCTCCGCACGGAGGGGTATAGAAGGGGATCAAACGCATTATACAGTACTGTGACGTACACAGACTTGTGTTTTGGAGGGTCAAAAGCAAATGTGAGAGTCTCCTCCCTAAAAATTAAAAGGTCCTCACCTTTCGTCGAAAAACGAGACCTAAGAACGAAATCGACAGAATCGGTGAAAAAAAAGCTCATGGGGTGTTACTCCAGATTGGTAAGTCTTTTTTCCACTTTATTTATTTATTCTCCGAATACCGGCAGATGTTGATTCCGATTACGTAATACCACGTGCGGGAGAATTGGAGGCGCGCCTATTGCGCAATAAACTTTGCGATTTTTTAAAAGATAATTAGTTAGATAATTAATATTCAATCTGGGATTTGTTTATGATAACTTAAAAGAGTTTTATTATGCTTGCTGAGTAAAATATTTTTCAGTTTCGTTAGCTATTTGTATATTTTTGCAATCTATATATTTAATGTAAAAATTTGGCTACAGATCATACTTCTTTTTAATCATCAGTGTTAAACTGAAATCTTCATAATGTAATGTAATGGAAGATACAGAAGTATTCTGAAAAATTATATTTAATGCGCATTTCAAAATGACAAAAACAAAATTATTTGGAAGAAAAAAAATAAAGGGTACAATCTATCCCCGCCCATTTTTCCCGTCACACTCAACTATCCGGAATTTTCAGGTATCCGGAAATCGGCGTTTCCGGAGCATGCCGGATAGTTAAGCTTTTACTGTACACAAATTTCTCTTTTTGCTTTGAGTGCGAAACATTTGGTGCACACGAAGTAAAAAAATATATATAATGATATAAAGCACATCATTAGCACACATCTATATCTCTTGTCAAAACAAGAAACAAGTGTTGATAATTTTATAATTGCTCACCTGTCAGAGAGAAAATGGTTTGTTTTCACCAAGAAACTGTTTTTAACAGTGGAGCAAGTGATTTTTTACCCACCAGTAATATATAATGTGTGCACGCATATTTCTAAGCTACATATATTAATGAAAAATATTATATACTATATAAAACAATAGCATAGAAATAAGACAAAAATTAATGCAAGTGCACATACTTTTGTTAGATATGCACTTGCTTTAGAGACTATCTTATCTACACAATTAAAGGACAGAAAAACTAATGGAATCGAGTTCACCAGCAATTTGTAAAGCTTACTTTTTAACCCCAATTCTTGACAAAACTAATGTCTAAATTTTTTTAGAGAGTATTATGAGACAAACGATCAACTTTTTCTACATTTACCAAATAACAGTTTAAAGGTCATTTAAAAACAATGTAATGTAACAAAAAAAAATAGTAAATAAATCATTTAATCGTTAGAGATAAAGTGTAACCATATGAAAAAAACAACCACTATTACTAAGTATATTACAAAAATAATTAAAATAATAATTTATGGTTTGCTAATTCTCAACAAAAGAATCTAAACGGTGCTGATAATTTCACCATTGAAATAATATATCGATTCAGGAAGTGACCGACGTCCTGAAATTTCTATGTAAAGCTGAACAAATTGATTAATTCAGAGTGAAGTAGAATATTTTACAAACTGAACATTTTAAAATGTTTGCACAGACAACCGTTGCACAGATTACAACAAAAAGTAACTAATATCATACAAATCTAAGATGATAAATAAAACATATTAAGCTAAGAAAGGAGATATTATGTTTCCATTTATTAAAAATTCATAACTACCAAAGAATAGCTTAATTACAATATCAATACAACTCAAGTGAATGAATTATTTATAATCAACTTCAATTTTTTTATAATGATCTGAATGTTTGTATCCCTTCTCATGGTTTTTACATTCAAATTCCTTCTGCT
Organism: Araneus ventricosus; assembly: GCA_013235015.1. Classification (NCBI taxonomy): domain Eukaryota; kingdom Metazoa; phylum Arthropoda; class Arachnida; order Araneae; family Araneidae; genus Araneus; species Araneus ventricosus. Next base: position 46,363 of record BGPR01010254.1, on the reverse strand, counting down.
GACCATGGCAGATGCAATTTTGTTTTCATAATATTTATTGAACGAGCGAAGTGATTTCGACGTTTTAACTCCAGCATTTTGCAATTGTCTGTTTGCAAGTTTGTTACGCGATTACAACCAAATGCATTGTTCGATTTCCTTCAAATTTGGCAGAAACATTTCTTGAAGCACTAGAAAACGGTGTATATATTTTATTTCTATTTATTTTAATTCCATAATAAAATAGTTATTTTAATTATATATAATTATTATTATTATCAATTTAATTAGTAAGAGAAGAGTGAGTGGCAACAATAAGATTATGACATCAGAGTTGTAAATAAACACAGTTCACTTATCACTTTGTATCGTTTATTGATTTTAAAAGGGGACTTCTGACATTTTTAAAATTTTACAGGAGAAAAAAAAATAAATGGGCTGTAAACAACATCGAAATGAGGGTTGAAGATATCTCTGTGTTTCACAATAGAAAAACTTATTGACGACAACCAAAAAATGTTGCAATTATTGGTTTTTGCAAAAATTCAAATTTAAATTTTGCAGAAGTCCCCTTTTAACATCAAGCAGTATAAACATTTCAGAATTTTAGGGAATAAATAATTATAGAGCTAGGAATATGGATGAAAATTAACAAAAATTCAAAATTTATTTATTGTGAGTGAATTTAAAATTTAAGACACAAAATAAAATAGAATTTTAAAATTATTTGTTTTTAAATACAAGTCAGGTTTAAAACAGCAAAAAAAAATATAGGGATAAATAATAGCTAGGAATATCAAGGAAACTCAAATATAATTCAAAATTAATTTACTTGGATTTAAACTTAAATTTAAAAGAATCCACATAAATCATCAAGTTATTTGTTTTTCAGTAAGATTCATATTAAAAGCAAAAAAAACTTAGGAAAATGATTTATAGAAAAAAAAAACAAAAAAAAACAGAGAAGATGATTATATATAAAGACTGAAATATCAATTAAACTGAAATAAAATTTGTTTATTTGTAAATAAATTTAAATTTGAACACAAAACAAAATAAAATGTAAAATTTATTTATTTTTAAGCAAAATTCAGATTTAAAAACCAAAATTAATAGCAAAAAATATGGTGTAAATGAATTTTAGTTCTCTTGAAGGTTAATTGGAGAAGGGTATGTTTAGATGGCTTGTCAAAAAGGATGGTGTTCTTCTGGAAAGTATTTTATAGTTTTTCCGATATCATCCATTTTGCTAGTCATAATCATTCTCATAGTCTTCATAGGATCAGTGAACAATCTTAAATTTATTTCTGTATTTCTCAGGAGTTAGAGTAGGTGTACTTTAAATGACGAAAGAGATTAATTATTTCTCAGAAATTTCAAACTTCAGTTTTGGTTTGTTTACCAGGTTTCTCCATAAAAGTTATTGGTCAAGCATGTTTTCTTGTAACATATAAACTGGTCATCTAGTAATGAACAGAAAAATTGGTGTTAAAAGGGGTCCTCCTGCACAGAAGTCCCCTTCTAACCTCATACGAAAACTTGGATGCACTACTACAACATAACTATGAATGGCAGAATTTCGGGTTTTACACCAAACAATGCAACTACTTCATCAAATCAAAAACGCAAAAAAGGTAATTTTGGCCAAGTCTGCTGAAGTCCCCTTTTAAAATCAAAGAGTTCTTATGGCAATGGATTCTAAATTGTGTATTTATTAACCATTTTAATGCTTGAAAGTTTGATTTAAACTGCTGGTGGTGAATTTAATGCTGAATAGCATTCATTATGATGGACTTAGTCTTTTAAAGTAATTATTTGTCATTATTTACAAACAGAAATTAGCTTACTTAATACTGAATTGTGCAATACAATTAAAACCCATAAAGTTACAGAAGTAAAATTATTAGAAATCTGAAGAAGATAGAATATTACAGCAAAAACTATTCACTGAACACACATACACAAATAAAAAATGTTTAATGATTGTTTAAACCTCAATTTACGACACATGCAACACCTACACTTTTAATGATACAATGTCCAAACTATTCTATCAGAAAATAAATAGATTTATCAATATTATTTATCATATTTATTAAATTTGCATATATCTATTTAATTTTCAAAGTTAAATTACAAGTTTTTCTAATTTCAGCAAGATATATATCAGATAATTTCATTTTTCAAAGGAACTGATAGAACATAAAAAAAAAATTACAATCTTTGTCTTTAAAAAAATACTAATCAAAATAGCAAAAAATATATATTTACCCTCCGAGCTTCTTCTTGGGCTCTCTCCTTTTTTATTCTGTTCAATTCGGCCATTAATTCAGCAGTGTTATCTTCATCACTATCATCACTTTCATCGTCCTAAAAAAAGGAATAGTCATATTAATAAAAAAGCTCTTATTTAATTTGAAATGAATATTTAGATATGCTCGATTAACTATATCCAAAGATATAAAATTTGCTTTACAAACTGAAGAATTGTGGATAAATTTTTTTTTTAATTTTGCTAAAATAAAGAAACTATTTCAACAGATAATGAAAACAGTTATTTTAAGCTCATATTTACCACATAAATTAGAAAAATTTTACAGTGAGAAAAATAGAAGAGAATGGAAAGAGATAAAAGAAAATATTAAAATGATACAGTTATTTATAAAAGTACACATAGTGCTGTAAATCAAATTTTTTTTTTAATGTTCTCATAAAGGTGAGAGAATAAACCAACAATTTAATTTCCAAAATCATTCATTGTCCATTGTTAAGGTACTATTCTTATTACCTAATTGAAACACATACTTTTAGTCATATTTTACAACACTCAACTAATATTCTGTTCAAAAATATATTTTTTTAAAATGACAATTTGTACAGTAGAATACTGCAAACAACATAACTATCAGTAATCAATATCACTGTGCTACAACTCCTAACTCCAAAATATTTATACATTCTTAAAACCCTCTTTATCTATAATCAGTAATAATAAAAACTGATGTTACATAAAGAAAGATGAACCACCACTTCACTGAGTAAATGACACTCTGTGAATGTTTACATATCTTAGAGCTATAGATAAAGTTCCAAGGAATTAAATTACTATTGTTTTAAATCTAGAGTTTCATTACACAGAATATCTGGTGAAAAATATCGAAAATTGGTGTTTAAAATAAAATCCTGCAAAAATGTATCAATAACTTCCAAGAAACTTTAGGATTATACACTTTCTCCTCAACTTGTGATCTATGCAATGACCGCTCATCTGCACTTACAACCACAAAAAATAAATTTCAAAATAAAACATAATCTCAGGCTGTATTTTTATTTACAGTACATACTAGAAAGTACATAATATGTATTTTTCATATTAAGTGTAATAATTATACATACATAGATTTAATTTTTGTGGTTTATGTTCAATTTTTATAACCTGTGTGAATTAAAATTGCATTGAAAAATATATATATTTGACTTGCAACCAGTTTGACTTATAACCTGTCATTTGGAACAGAACTTAGTCGTAACTCAAGGAAAACCAGTATTCAGATTAGTTAATTGGGCATAATGATATACCACGTAGCTTTCCCATATTGTCAACATGAGTTGTCACAGACTATATCAGTGTTTCCCAACCTTTTTTGTGCCATGCCACACCTAAGCCTTTCTAAAATTCTTACGTCCCCCTGTAACATATACATAATTTTTAATATTAAAAAACTGTATTGTTCACTGAAGAAACTAAAATGATAGGTTTTAGAAAGAAATCACTAGGAAAATGTTGAGAAACACAGTAAGTAAATTTTGAAAACATATAAAATGGAGAACCCGAAATTCAAGTACGAAATAATCTTAATGGAAGATTTTTTACAGCGGAACCTCAGAAATCCGAACTAATTGGGGTTGGCCTCTGTTCAGATTCCAGAAAATTCAGATTAACCTGGAAATTTGATAAATACTCCAGAAAATTCAGATAATGCAGTGGTAACCAATTAAATCACAGTAGACGGTTGCTTTTAAACTCTGGATGAGTCCATTTTCAAATTACACCACTTAACAATCAAATCGCCCCCAGTGGGACATAGGCTCCATGATGGGAAACACTCGACAGTAATAATTTGTTCCTCATTCTTCTATTCTAAAACTAAAATCTCACTATAAAGCACAGAGCATAAAAACATTAGAGGTTCTCAGGTTCCAGTATAAAACAAAACAAAACAAAAAAAACCTCTCTTAATACATACTTTTTCCCCTCTAATAATGTGTGATTAATGGACTAACATTGAATTTGAACGTAATGTACATTCTAGGATGCTGCTTTTCCAGAAAATCTTAATACGAATAAATTAACTATTTAAAAAAGGTAATCCAAGTTAACTATAAAATGGTGAATAATAAATGCAAATAAATGGAAATAATACTTAAGGTAAAAGCACTAAATTTCTCTTATTCATATCATGAAAACCTATTATTTATAATTAAAAGTTGACTTTTTCGCCATAAATAAAAAAGCGTGTTAATGAGAAATTTCATAAGATCTAGGGAATTCTTAATAATATAATGAATGCGAAAGTGTGTCTATCTGTTACGCTTTCATGGCCACACAGATTTGGATGAAAATTGGCAGAGTTGCAGCTTGAAACCCAGGAATGGCCATAAGATATGCGATTTTATCACAGAATCAATATTTTTGACTACAGACAGCAATTAAATAATTAACAAAGAAAGGCCCATTGACTCAGCAACTCATGATAAAGATTACTACTTTATTTTTCAATCAAGTGTCACGTGAGCCTTAAGAAAAACATTAAGCATATGGAATAACTTGTTTTTGAAGTCAAACATCACGTGATCATAAAGAAAACCACGATTATGTGATCTTGCTGAGAAAAGAAATAATTAATTTGTGGAATAATAACTGAAATTACTCAACTCGACACTTGTTTTTAATTTTTTGAGTTCACAAGTCTATTTAATTTTAGTTATTTATATTTGTATCTTTTCCTTATCAGGTTTTTTGATGCCAGGACAGAAATCTATTGATAGATATGATATAGTTGCAAGAGTTTTTAGATTAAAATTTAGAAACTAATGTTAATTATAACTAAAGGAAAATATACAACGATATATTTTGTTTAATGTATTCCCGGAAGCAGAAAGTGTTTAAAAGTGCGACGTACGTCGCAGAACAAATGCAGTCTTTGCAGAACATTTCATCCTTAAAAAAAGAACATGCGCACACACAAAAAAAAATGAGGTCAATTCTGATCAAAAATGGTGTCAATTCTGACCAGAAAGTAGAATTGGGCGTTCTTTCAAATTTTATGATGTTCATATCAGTTTTTCGATGTGTACCACACACAGAAGAAAGAAAAAAAGTTCTATTCTTTGAAGTATACTATTTTTATGGACTGGATTTATAAAAATATTGAAGAGTGCAGAAAAAGTTATTCATTTTTTCTGATTAAGGCAGTTAAAAAAGGCCATTAATGAGCTTGAGTCAGATCCCCAGGTTAATGAAATTTATAACATTTAATATTTATATTCCCGTGTCGGAAGCAATTTGTGAATCGTAGGGATCAACAATCAATAAAATTGCTAAAAAAAGACCCACCGCAATTGATGGGGATAACGCAGCAGATGGAACAACTGACAAAAGAATGTTTATTTATTCCAATGGTGCACCACCTGACCATAAATCTGCCAGAAAGTTGTTACAAGTGGCCATTGTCGCAATGTACGGGCCAAATTTCCATAAACATTTTGTGAACAGTACTCCCCCATTAATGTCACAGAATCCGACTCCAAAAGTTATTGACAGAATTGCAAATTCTAAATGTATGGTTTAGTTTTAAAAAATTAATTTTAATGTAATGTTTTGTCATTAATGAGTAAGAAAGTTTCTACTGGTTAATTAGTATTTTTATATCTATTTTGCATTTTACCGTTGTCCGTCAAATTTGGACAAACTGCCTGCAGAACTTTTCCAACTGTTTGAGGTCATGTTGCAGGACACTGGATATAATTCTGCTCCTGGGTATGTATTCTTTTGAATGGTGGAAGCGAATGACATATAGCATGGTGGATGATACATTCCACAGATTGTAAGGGCCTGATGATACCACTGAGTACAATGATGTAATTTACAGTAACGGAGAATATATGAGGAATAAAGAATGGTTGTTGAATTTTGAGAATGTTTGGTAATTTTGGCACTGACTAATGAAAGTTTAGGTCATATAAATGAAAAAAAAATATGTCACAAATAGAGGGAGGTATTACAGAATATCTATCTGTAGATATGCTAAATGGGCAATAACAAGTAACATCATATCCTGTAGAGTTCTTCAACTCCTTAGAATTGTCAGGGGTACCTTCGACAAGCCGAGATAAAAAGTCAGTGAGCCAGTACTATTGATATGTAATCTCGATGTACAGAGACTGCACATTGGCACACAGTTACAAATTACACACCTAGGTCCAAACGTCGTGCAAGCTACTGTTATGACTGGCATAGCGAGAAGAAAGAGTGTTTTAATTCCATGCATTCCAATAATACCGAAGGATTTATCATCCAAGTTCAAAAGGTAACAATTCCCTTTAAAATTAGCATTTGCCAGGCTCAGGGCCAGACTTTCAAAGGGACAGGCACACATTTGGAAAAACCGTATTTTTCCCATGGGCATATATGGCAAGTTCACGTGTGTCCAGCCCACACAACCTCTACACCCATGCCAAAAACGTAAAACTAAAAAACGTAGTATACAAAAGTGTATTAGCATAGATAAACATAATACCTAACTATAACAGCAGACACTCCTGTTAGTCGTCCAATTATGTATTGTCAACAGCCAAAACTTTTAATTTCTCCTTTAACATGTAACGAAACATTTATATTCATGAATTTAAAAAATTTAATAATTCATATTCTTTTCGTACAAAGTCATGGGTAACAGCTAGCACGCAATATTTCTACACTATACTGTTTCATCTAAAAAAATTTTCAAGTGAAAGATAAAGAAGATAAAATAAAACTAACAAGCCCCCCCAAAAGATTATATTATCAGAAGATGTACAGGCATAACTGCAATGCAATTGTTTTTAAATAAACTCTCCGAGAACTTTAAACTATTATCTCAATTGTTCTTTAGCAGGTTCAAAACATTACTATAGGATGAAAAACATAGCATAATCTGAACAGAAAAAAAAAGTTTCATAGATTACATCAAAATGTCAAAAAATAAAATCATTATTAATAATAAAAATTGCACTATTGTGCACTAAGGAAAGACTAATGAGCTTAACGAATTAATTTTTCAGTGGGAAAATGCTCTTGTCAAAGAGTTAAAAAAATTATTATACAATTTCTAAATTATGAAAATACAGAACATTCAATGATCAAAGCACTGAAACCCTATTCAGTTAACTCAGAAGTTCATCTATGCCATAAAAATAATAAAAGAAACATGGATGTTTGCTCAGGAAACTACGTACAAAACATTGGTTTTCTAAAATTCCACACATAAACTTCAAAGCACCCTGTTGGAAAATTTCACAGCTGTCAAATCACCTCAACATTTTTCAACATTGGTTTGAAACAATAACGTAACTGCTGTTAAATTTTTCCCCAACATTCCTCAGCACAAGAATTTATACCAGGAAAAGCAAAGATATAGCTGAACTAAGTGGAACCTTGTGACTATTTAAAGGGTTTAAAAACAGAACATTTAAAGACTTTCCACACATGTTTGCAATACTAAACATGGATTAATTCTAAGCATCTTATCTAAGGATATAAACTTAGAGCAGTCTTTAACTAATGGTGTTTTCTTTAAATTGTATCTCCTACTTTTACAGGTACTTAATACCTATACCTTACTTAATACCTATCTAAATGCTAATGGAAAAAGGTTAATAACTTGAGAATGGATTATCAGAAGATTGAAAACAGAAATCACAGATCTAATTTTAATATTCAAAACATAAAAATCTGCAGTTTCACGCAAAATATGGTTCATGGTAAATATTTAAAAAATTTCTACATTGATTATTGATATTTGTACAGTAAAAAAATATTAACATTAATTTCATTTCAACAGTTATTATGCAATAATTTATCAGATTCATTAATACAGTTCAAGAGACAAATGACATATCATTGGAGTGATTTATGAATTTATTCATCATTCTTAATTTCTTGAAATTAAGATCAAAATATACAACAAGCAATCTCAAATTCAGACATGCATTACACATACTGCAGTACAGTACTATGAAGACTAAAACAAAATTATATTCTCAATTCTGATGAATGGTGAAGCTGATAATATTCTTATTGGAATCTAACCAAGAAGATAAATGCTTCTTTTTGGATCATTATCAAAATTAAATCTAAAACGCCTTCATTAACAGTAAAATTAATTTAATGTTTATCTTTTTATGAGTAATGTTTTGAATTCTTAAAATTCACATGTTTCTCTGCTACTGCTTTTTAAATAACTCTTAGCTCCAGTACCACCAGTATGAAAGAATTTCCAGTTTGGGAAATTCTCGCAGACATTAATGTGCCTTTCATTTTTATTAATTAAATCATTCAATTAAAATCTGTAATAATTCATGAAATCATACAATTGAAACCCATGTCTCTTCTGTTTTTGATTTTCAGCAAAAAGCTGTATAATTAATTATAGCAAAATTTTCACACTGCATTTCCTATAATGCCGATCAACCAAAAATCTGATTAGGGTCAAACATCAGTCCTTTAAGTAATCCACACTCAACCTTAGGATAAAAATTAGAAATTTACTCAAGAAACTGAATGGCAAGGCAGCAAAGTATAAGGACCATGATGCTATTAACTGATTTTAAAAATATCATAAATATTAATTGCTCATTGTCACATTTTCTGAGGAGAATGATGATGAATTTCAAACAAAAATAAATATCTCTTATTAAGACTTACATCATCTAACGGATCATCTGCATCCAAATTAGAAGCAGGTAGTTGATCAAGCCTAGATTTTTTAGCAGAACTGCTACCAGTATCTGAAATTTAGAACAAAAATTAGAGAATTAGTTGAAACACATGTAAAAATGCAAAAATAAAACTAGAAAACATATAAAATACTATGGTTTTTTAATAAAAATGGATGAGTATATTCATCTTCCATGGTTTATTCGCCATTTTTAAAAATTCCATTTTCATTTTCGTAGATTTGTAAAGAAAATTTCTCAATACTCCTTCAACAATTTTGTAGATAAATATTCTTTAAAGTATAAAAAAAAATAATAAAAATATTTTATTGTTTTGTATTAACATATTATAACAGAGATTTTTATGCACAGCATAAAACAAGAAGTTCAAAATTAAAATCTCTTTCAGCATATTTTCATTCAAATCATGATATTAACATGAAAATACAATAGATCAGACATGACACAGGCTTGGGAAAAAAAAACTGAACTTCATAAATAAAGAATCATGCCAAACATAAATACCAAGAAGTAAAATATATATGATTAATTGAACAATAAAATAAATAAATTTATACAAAAAGTGCTTGAGATATTAAAAAAATTGTAGAATTATTATATAAACGAAAATTAAGAATGATAAAATCCGATGAGGAAAAAGCGGAAATCCGCGTTTCTATGGAAATGTGTCATGTCTGAATAGATTGCAATCAAGAGATTTATTGAACTCGATAATGGGTGATGACAAACAGTTATAAATATGATATTGTTTTTTCTCAGAAGAATGTGCTTAGTTTTGCTCTACATTGTAATTTTGTATATTGTTATGTACCATGAAAGGAAGATACACTACAAAGGAAATTGAATATTAGCAACTATAACAAGAATACATGCATATAACTATGATAGCAGCATCATACACTGTCCATTCCTCTCCTGAGGTAAAATTTATTTTCAGTTTCATCAACCTTTCACCATATTCATTAACCAACCAATCACCAAATTTTTACAGTTAAACATTACACATACTGGCTTCCTTTTTTAAAACTGCCTCTACTGTTAAGCACATTCAATTGAAAAGATATAATCTGTTAATTGGTAAGAACACTTTAAAAGCACTTGCTTGGTAAACAGTTTTATTTCATATGAAAAAAAATACTACCAATAGAATAACCTGAATTTCAAAAATCTAATAACATATTTTTAATTAAATCTGAATTAATTAGCTAATATGTTAATATATCAAACTATAGCTATAGAAACAGGTAATCGTTGGAGGAATCCAATTTGAGTAGTTAGACATTCATTCAAGTTTGTTTCATTGACGCACTTAGCTCCAAATGGGAAGAAAAGTGCAACTGGGACAAAACTGAGAAGACGAATGATCAACTACTACCGCAAACTGGCGCCAAGAATAAAATATAACTCCGACTCCGACTTTCGTCGGATTCCTCCTATTCGAAATGGATCTTCCCTCACATAACCAGTTGCTATGGCGGCCACTGTCAACTAGACAACTTGGTGAACAGAGTTCTCGTGGTAGACAGACAGTAAGTTCCGTTATAAAAATTATTCATTGTGCATGTAATATGAATAAATTTGTACAATCTAGCAATTTATATAACATTCTGCTTGTAATGTTTGGAGGAAACAACAATATCATAAATGCTTGTCACAGAATACAGAAGAGAGGCTAGTCCAACTCATCTTCATATTGCAAATAGTAAAAGAATCTGAGCTCAACAGTAATGATAAACAATCCAAGCATTCATTTTTGCACACAAAACACCAAAATTTGCTATCCAGTACCTAAAAATTCCAAAGTTGCTTTCATTAAAAAAAAAACTATGGCTCGTTCCACATACACTATAAGAATATTTTAAATGATATGGTAATACAAAACAATCTTTTAAAATTAGTTTCAAAAACAGGGCCGTCTGCAGAGTATTCGGCACCCTGTCCGAAATTATTGTGGCATCCCCCTCCCTTGTATATATCGCATATTGGTACTTACGCAAAAAGATTTAACTATAATTATTAACTATAATAATTAAGATTTAAATGTATTAAATGATTTAATTATAGTGAAAGATTTAACTGTGCTGTGAAGACAATCAGTGAGAATTTTCAAATTTGTGATTAGGAATTGGCGTCAATGCACCAAATGGAGCGCTCAGCGCCCTGTGCAGCTGCACCCCTGGACCCAGCCCTGTTCCAAAGTATACATAAATGGAAGTCGTACTGAAGATTAAACAACAATTACAAAACCATGGAATCTGAACATAAATTTTGCTAATTTGCATGAAATGTGACGGGAACCACTTCATCGATGAAATAAATACAATCTGTTACATATTATTTGAAATCGATATTAAAAGCGTCTATTTCTAGAATCGTCTCCATTTGTAATTACTTCTAAAAAAATATTTTTCACATACGCATAAAGTCATACTAACATAACATTGTACAGACACATAATTAATCATGGTACCATTATATTGGCTTTCTAGAATATGAGTAAAAGATGCTACAGTATACCATCTATATGTCCCACCGCAACATACGACTTTTCGATAAAAGACTAGAGTGAAATAGTCAAGTCAATTAGTTTAAAGACTATTTGCTTGCAATCTTAAAAAGTAATATTAAATAAATTTAATAAAATGAGTTTTTAAAACTTTTTTATTTAGTATATGAAAAAGCAGAAATTTTTATTTTAATTATATTCTACTTTCTATTCTTTATTTTATAATTCATTATTACAAATATTTTAGAATACAGAAATAAATTTTTCTCGAATTCACAATCAAGTGGCATCACTCGTATGGAATCAAAATTTAATTAAATTAATCAATTAACTAACATTTAAGTTCTGAAAATATTAAAATAATGTACTGTCATTGATAACAAGCAAGTGTACAAAATTTCAGAACTCGAGCAAACGAGTAAGTGAATGAAAAATCAATTAAAAAATTCAGACTTCACTAACATGAAACAGGACAAGATAAATAAAAGCGTATGAAATAAGACAATAAATTACAAAACGGCTTTGCTGTCAGTTTTTGCGACTCCTAAATGTTTCCTTTTTGGGATCATGACTCTTCTATATTTACAAAAGGCAATGCTTGTGTGCATATGTGCGCGCGATGTTCAGACGAATCTATCGTACTTAAAGCCATGAAATTTGGCACATAGGTAGTCGTAATGGTAACTGAATGCACCTCGAAGCAGAAATTTTAAAATTTAATCTAAAATTTTTTTTATTTAATGTTTTGTGTTGTTTTGGTGATTTTTCACACTAATTTCTGAATAGTATGGTTTCGGATAACTGTACGAAAAAAATAGATACACCATCGGAAAGAATAAATGATTTCCGTTCTTATGAAGTTTGTTTTGTACGTCTAACGTAATTTACTGAATTTTGAAAAATAGTCACTTTTAAGGTCATTTTTAATTCGGATTTCTCGAAATACTCGCATCCGCCTTTCTAATAACGCTATCATTTTCAATTTTTCTCAACTTATAACTGGAACGTTTCTGTCGGAATTAAAACAAGAAATCTTAAAATACCTTTTCCCGTTTTTTTTTTAATTAATTTTTCCCTGAACAGTTCAAACAGTGTTTTTGCTAGCGACCTTTCCCAACGAGACATACTCCGGAGAATCCTCGACTGCATTGTTGCAATTTCATTGGCTGGTTACGTGACCTTCCTTGCGGCAGGTGACATCATTACTTTCGCATTCTGCGAGATGATTTATTTATTCGATGACTTTGATTATAATTTTTAAGCGTGCCTTAACTTATTTCTTTGCCTTTCATACTTTGCTTGAGGTGTAATAAATTTCACATTGTAATTTTTTAACATTGTTTTGGATTAACGATACTCGGTCGAGAAGAAAAAGAAGTGGGCAAACTCAATAATATATATATTTCTGTTTTGATTTCGTTTTTAAAACTTTCATTTATGTAGGCTTATTTTTATTTTGTTGAAGTCCTGATTCCACAGGCAACGTCGTGTGCGCACTACTAATTGTATAGAATTCTGAGCTTCGAGTAGAAGAGTTTTATACTTTTAGTTTGTATTGCAGTTCTGGGAAGTGGCTTCCAAAGCATGTATTAATTCACCAGATTGTTCTGCAATATCTGTGGTAACTATACAGTAAAAAAACAAAGAAACATTTCAGATTTTGTGGGAAACGTGTACTTTACTTATTTTGGCATGAAAATGCAGAATAAGGACAAGCCTTGTGTCCCACCAAAGTTTGTTCTGTCTGTGTAGAAGAATTAAGGTAATAGTTTCAAGGTAAAAAAACAACCTTTTCCATTTTGTATACCAATGGTTTGGAAAGAGTCTAAGAATCATATTGATGATTGCTATTTTAGTACATGCACTGACAAAAAGTTTCAATCTAAAGAACAGAAGATATTTTATCCTAATATTAAATCTGCTAGACACCCTGCCTCTCATGGACCCAGTATACTGGTCCATTCCAACCAATATTCCATTTTTCCCAAATGGAAAATACTGCTTCATATAAAATTGGGCCTTATAAAGCAATTTGTTAAGGCATTGCAAAAAGAAGGAGAATATTCCAAATGCTTTTGTAAATAGTTCTCGGGTTTTTCGAAATCTAAGTTGAAGGAAGGGATATTTGTAGAACCTGACATAATAAAATTGATGAAGAATGAAAATTGTGAGTTCAATACAGAAAACTCTGGAAATCCCTGAAACTAGTAGCAACTAACATTCTTGGAAACTAAAGATGTAACGAATATTCGGCAACTATTCGGCATTTGGCCTATTCGGACCTTTTGCTGAATACTAAGCAGGTATTCGGTCGAATATATTCTGGATAATAATTTTTTAAATACACATTTAACAAAGAATATTGCAGAATTACATAGCAGTTACATAGTGCATAGGTATATTTAATAAAGTTACATATAATTTGTCATTACAAAGCCTGAAATTATAATGCAAGAACAATAATTTTTCAGGAAGAAATCTGTTCCATTTGGTTTCATACACATATAATACCAACTAGGGATGTAACGAATATTCAGTATTAGGTCTATTCTGCCCTTCCCAGATATTCGGTCTGGTCGAATGCTACACAGGTATTGGGCAGAACAAATTCAGGATGAAATGCTTTTAAAAAAAAATGTTGTTTTAAATATATATTAATAAAGAATATTGCAGAATTACATTCCGATACACTTATTATAAAAAATCTAATATTTATCCAATTTTAAGTTGCATAGAATATTATATATCATTTGTAGAAGTCTGTTCTATATGGTTTCATATATAATACCATCTTCAGAAAATAAACGGTCACTATATAATGTTTGCAGGTGTTGAAAGACATTTTCTTGCTAAATCTGCAAACCTTGGAAACTTTTCTGCATTTTTTTCCCACCAATTAAGTGAACACTCCATCCTACCTATTAGAAGTTCTTTACCAAAATAAGAATTTACTTTCAATAATTTTAATTCGTCCATTCAATTTTCTTCTGTGTTTGTCTTTGTCATGTTCTACAATGATGGTTCTTTTATTTCTTTGAAGAAATCCAAAAATGATTAGGGTTTCTCATTTCTTATTATTGGAATTAAGGTAATTAAATTATTACAAATATACATAAAAGCATTAACACTTTGTAAAATATACAAATAATAAAAAATCAATTTTACTTCATCTTAATTTTTTTTCATTTAAAATTTGAAAAGTATTTCATTTACAATTAAAAGTGAAATGTTTTTAAAAATTTGGTATTCAGCCACTGAATATTCAGTATTCGGCCAAATCGCTATTCGTTACATCCCTATTGGAAATCTATGAGGTCCAAACTAGAAATGCATTTTAGAAGAAATATTAGCAAATTTCAAGAAATTGGAGTGTAATACGAGTTCAAAAGTTCATTTTCTCCATTTGCACCTGGACTATTTTCCATCGAAATTTAGATCCAGTCAGGAAAAATCCCACCAAGGCATAAAGGAAATGGAAAGACAATATCAAAAGGAAGGTGGAATATCAACTTGATAGGGGACTATTGCTGGGCATTGTAAAGAGACAATCCCCGGCAAATTCACAGGAAGAAAAGCAGAAAAAGAAGTTTTGAGAACAAGAGAAAACTCTGCTATAAAGATTTTAACTTCTTTTTATAAACTCATTTGTCATTTAAATCATAACAGTTATGATATAAAGGTAAAATATGTATTTATGAGGTTATAAAATAAGAATATCACAATATTTTGATTTTAGCTATTTCAAGCATCATATTTGCAAGATATGAAATCATTTTGTGAAAGAACTTTACATGATAGGAAAAAAAATGGTTTTCATTTTTTAAGTCAGCACTGAAAATAGCATAAAAATCAGTTGTCAAAACTAAAACAATTTTAAAAAGAATTTTTTTGCAGGCCTGCATATTTAATGACCAGAATGAGTATTGATTGAAAAATTGAAAGTATAAATTTAACAAATAAGTAAATAATAAAATAATTAAAAATAAGTAATGTTAAAAGGTCCTGATAAAAGAGTGAAAAATAGATATAAAATCAAGATTATTTGGAATTCTGAACTCTTCCTCTTTGTATGAGAAGTAATTATCTTACATATACATATTGACAAAATTTTTAAAAAATAAAATTATATACATGCCTCGGGATGATCTTTTACCATCTCTTTCATGTGAAACTATCCTTTCCTTCTCTTCCAACTCACGACGGAAATCTTTATTCTTCAATTCTTCAGATGTTCCCTGTCCAGTTTGTCTGAAAATGATACACATCAATTTAAACAGCCCCATGGAATTTCAAAAAGAAAAATGACTTAATTGAAATTAGATTTATTCTCTTAAATTTTTCCCAGGATAAGAAAAAATTATGTACCTATACTTTAGTTTGGTATGACCAGGCAAATCTCTGCTGGAATATTGCTTTGACAAGGCACTCAAATCTTTTTCACCTCGACCTCCACCTCCTCGAGCTGGTTCAAAAGTTGGGCGGGCTGCAGTTGTCATACTTTATCCACAAACAGCAAACAAGTCTTTAAGTACTAGCATTTGAAAAGAATAGACATACATTAATACCTGGAAAGCTATGAATGGTTTAATATTGACAGAAAAGTAATATCACAAAGGAAAAACCCTGGCCTTGCCTAGGCATCCTGGTACGTCTGAAAGACCAGCCGCCGTGCAAGAAACAACAACACTGTGGCCAACGCCAAATAGCTCCCATCACGAGTGGCCCATGCGCCAATGTCCCCCCCCCCCTTATGGGGTTACAACTAGTCAATGAAGATGGGCCCTAAGAGCTACACCACCTTTACCATATCCAACCAGAAAGTGAGACTCTACTTACTTATTTGGGAGGTTCTCATCCCCATATTTGAGGTGCCCCTTTAAGTGGGAACAGCAAAATAATATAATAGAATTGAAAAAACAAATACGATAAATAAGCAATTTTTTCAATTTTATAATTCATCATAAGCTTTCTGCTCACAGATTAATGCAATGAGTACTTATTCCTAGTATCTGATGATTATTTTCTAGTCCAAAGTGGCAGAGATAATAGACAAAGATAATATTCTCCTATGGGAAAAACTCAGCGATCTCAAAATAAATTTTCTAAAAACATTTTAATAAAAGAATTTAGGTACACTGAAAAAAATTCATAAAAAAGAAAAATTAATGTAATTGAATAATAATATTGTTTTCAACAATTCAGAGCATTCCTGCAATGCACAAAATATGACTGAATAAGGTTATGTAAATAAAGGTAAATCTCTGTTAAAATAGTAGTAATTGGCTTACATTAATATTATAAAAAAATGCACTTTTAAAAATTGGCAAATAGTTAATGCTATTAAAGATACATTTAATGGCATATGTTTGTTATAAATAGTACATTCAAGCACAGTTTGAGTGCTGTTATATTGATGGAAAAACACTAAAATTAATAATTTAGTTTCTGCACAAATAACATTTATATATATATAAAACTCAATGTTTGTATATAATGTTTGTTCCAATATCATCACTTTCGAATGGCTAATCCAATTTTGATGAAACTTGATACACAGGTTCATCATTAGGCGACTTGAAGTACCGAAGGGGTATAAATAAGCAGTAACCCAGTCTCTCAGGGTAGGGTGAGTCAAAGTGTCCAAAATACATATAACAAATAGGACAATTGACACGCTTGGCAATTTTGATGAAACTTGATATAAATGTTTCTCACTATATGATTTGAAGTACTGTAGGGGTAAATAAGCCCTAGCCCAAGCGTTTGGGATAGGGTGGGGTAAGGTCTTCAAAATACATGCTACCAATAGGCCGATTGACATGCTTGGCAATTTTGATGAAATTTGGTACACATATTCCTCATTAACCAATTTGAAGTACTGCAGGGGTAAATAAGCCCTAGCCCAGTCCTTCAGAACAGGGTAGGCAAAGTCTCCGAGCAAATAAGTCAACTGACAAGCTTTGCGATTTTGATGAAACTCATTACACATGTTCCTCACTATATGACTTGAAGTACTGTCGGGGTAAATAAGTCCCAGCCCAGTCCTTTGGGGCAGGGTGGGGCAAAGTCTCCAAAACACATGCTACTAATAGGCCGACTGACCTGCTTGGCGATTTTGATGAAACTTGGTACACATGTTCCTCATTATCCAAACTGAAGTACTGTAAGGGCCATTTCCAAAATTCGGTGCCATATGCTGTCCAACTGTAAGATATTTTTTTTATAAGGTATAAAAAAATTTAAATGATTTTTCTTTTGAACTTGGCTTTTATCAGACAGTTTCCAGTGGAGAAACAATAAAGCTAAAAAATATTATTTAATAAAAAAGTTTTGTTTAAAGAAATGAGTTGAGAGGAAACTGAAATACATCTGTCCGAATCATAGAACATAAAATGTGTTATGCAGAATTACTTTCCAAAAACCAAAATTTCTATTCTGACATACTTTAATATTGTGAAATATACTTTAAATTACATTATAGAAAGGTTTTTATAAGATTTTAAGAACAATACAAGATTTATACTAATTAAATATAGCTGGTCCAGACATTGATGTCATGTCTGTTACCATACATTATTTTTAACTTTTTAAATAACAAAATTGAAATTTGGGAATGGCAACACCTGTTTACCAGTGGAACAAGGTTATAAAAGAAATACAAGCAGCCATCTTGAATTTTTGATGTTTGAATGAAGAAGCAGAAGCCTTTTTGTGGTAAGTATTTTTATTGCATGTCATGTCTGTTACCTTAATTAGTTGTACAAAATATATTTATTTGTTAATTCAATTGATTAATTTAGGTTTTTAGTCTAAATTAATGCCTATTTTCATGTTCTTATGGAATTATTTAGACACATGAATTTTTGTTCTTTGAAATGTCATGTCTGTTACTGTAATAAGTAACAGACATGACAAACTTGGTAACAGACATGACATGTTACAATGTTTGAAATAGGTTTCAATTTTTGAGGATCTTTAATTATTTAGTCCAAATTTTATTTTATTATTATTTTTTTTGGGGGGGGGGTAGACTCAATTCAGGTTCTTTAATTGTTTTAAAAACTTTTTGTATATTTTTTACTAATCACTTTTTTTAGTCACATATTCTATTTACTATAATCTTTACAATGCTATCAAATCATTTGCTTTATTTAAACATATAAATACATTGCATAAATCTGCACAGCTTTGGACTAAGGGTTTTGAAGATTTCTAAATTTTGCTGATTTTATATTATGATTTTGTATACATATCATAAAGCCTCAAGAGAATAGTTATGCCTTTATGCAATATTTACTTTATGAATATTAAATGCTGATAAAATCAACAAATTTAATAAAATTCCAATAATTCATAAAAAAAACTAATATATAACTTTGATTAATTAGAGCCGTTACAATTTATTACTGAAAATTACTATACATTATGTATAAAATCATTATATGATCATTTTTTATTTGTTTCTTTCTAAGATTATGTCATTGACACCAGCTGAAAAACAAAAATGCTACAGAGAACGACGTCGATTGAATGCTGAAAAGGAGGAGGAAAATAGAAGAAAAGATAGTGAAAATAAAGCAAAATGTCGTCAAAATAAAGCAAGAAAAATTGTAGCAACAGCCACACCATGTGCAACACCTGATGTAAATTTACAAAGTTCCTCTAAAAAAGCAGGAAGAAAACGAGTTCTTCTAAATAGATCTAAAGTCGTTAGAGAAAACATCCAATTAAGAAATGAAATCAAGAAATTAAAGTTTAAGACCGATATGTACAGAAAAAGATGGAGTAGAGCTAAATTAAAGGCCGAAGAAAATGTTACTAGTAATAGTCCAAGATCAAGAGCCAAGTGTACTTTAAATGAGTGTTTTAAAGTGCAGTTAACTCCTAGTAAAGCTAAAGTTGTTCGGCAGCTTACTTTATTTAACACTTTTAGTTCTTGTTCAAAGGAGAAATATGCAAAGTCGACAAAAAAAAGAAAAGATATATATGCATAAATTAATGCTCAATTCGTGTCTGAAAAAGTACAGGCTATTACGAATAGGCCAGAATAGTTATTTTGGTTGCCGGATTTATCAAAAACCAAAATCAAACAAAGAAAGTATCAAAGTTAAGAGGCAATTAGTTACTAAATTCTTTTTGCAGGATGATGTCAGTAGGGCAACATCAGGAAAAAAGGAAACCATTACACTTAACAAAATAAAAATGCAGAAAAGATATCTTTTGGATAATTTAAGGAATCTCCAAAAAAATATGTAATGGAGAATAATTTTGTTAAAATTTCTTATACCACATTCACTAGATTTTGACCATTTTATGTATATGTTCCTTCTATAAATAGACGAAATACATGCATGTGCATAAACCATGAAAATATCTCCCTTAAAGCTCAAGCACTACATATTTTTAAAATTATCAATACATCAGATCTCAATGAGCTAGTCAAGACCTTACCCTGTGATGAAAGAAACAAATGTTGTATGTATAATATTTGTAATAACTGTAAAGGGAGAGAGGTTCAGACAAATTCACATGAATTAACTGAGAAGATAAAATGGCAAATCTGGTCTCACAAATTTGAAGAGCGAGAGAAAATGATCAATGATGATAAAAAACGAACCGTTATTTGTGCAATGTCAAAAGAAATGATGGAGACTAGTATTTCAGAACTAACAACAAAATTTAACTTGGATATGAGCAGATTTAAGAAACATGTTTTTAACATAAGGCAGCAATATATTGCTTACAGAGATTGTAAAGAAAATCTACAGCAGAATGAAGCAATGCTTCACATTGACTTTTCAGAAAATTATGTTTGTAAACTAGCCACAGAAATTCAAGCATACCATTTTGGGAGCTCAAGAAAACATGCAACTTTGCATACTGGAGTTCTATATCTAAAAAAGCTTC
Source organism: Araneus ventricosus (assembly GCA_013235015.1). Lineage (NCBI taxonomy): Eukaryota > Metazoa > Arthropoda > Arachnida > Araneae > Araneidae > Araneus > Araneus ventricosus. Next base: position 25,974 of record BGPR01010254.1, on the reverse strand, counting down.
CTGAACCGATTTCTTTTTGCACAATATCTGAATGTTATGACCTGCAGCAATTTGGGCTCACCTTCAACCGATACTCAATGAATTTAAAAGAATTTCACCTGAAGTTGAAATTCTCCATTTCTTTTCTGATGGTCCGACAACACAGTATCGACAAAAGAAAATTTTTTTCCTTCTGAACAAGCACATTTCAGACCATGGTTTGAAATATGGATCATGGTCTTTTTTTGAGGCCGGTCATGGCAAGGGTGCTGCTGATGGAATTGGAGGTGCCATTAAGCGAACTGCTGACCGAATAGTTGCACAAGGAACAGATATACCTGATGCAAAGACATTGTTAACTGTTTTAACAAATATTCAACTCTACTATATCAATGAAACAGATGTAGAATCTTTCAAGAAATGAATCCCATTTGATATACCAGTTTTAAAAGGAACAATGAGGCTTCACCAAATTTTTTCCCTCAGGAATGACAGAATGCCTTTTTGAGATTTAAGCTGTTTCTGCAGACAGAAAAATATCTGTGAATGTTTTAAAGTTAAATATTTCATCTTAAAGGGGATTGATACACAGGGAACAGCCATACAATCATTAAATGCAAAAGCACTTCAACTGAAACAAGACTTGCCAGAAAACAGTTGCAAACCTTCTCTTGGAGATTTATCTAATAATTTTCAACTTGAGAAAAACATTCAAGAAGGAAATTTTGTTCTTGTGTCATTAGAGGGTAAAAGGTCGATTAAGTATTTTGTTTCAGAAATAATCAGTATCCAAGACAATTATTTCACTGTCAAATATTTGAGAAAAGTTAAAAATCATAATAAATTCTATAGAGAAGATAATAAAGTATATGATATTGAAACTGAAGACATTATAATGAAACTACCAAATCCAAATCTTAATGGAAGCTCTATTCGGCAGCTACAGTATTTAATGTTTGATATTGATTTGACTAAGTATGATATTGAATAGCATTGTAACTTGCAAAAAAATAACAATAAATAAAATGTGTATGTATGTCTCCATGCCCATATTGTATCTTTTAATTTTAGATGATTATATATATATTTCAGTCTAAAAGGTTCTGTAGGAAAAATATACTAAAAGAAAAATATATTTTATTTTTTATACTTTCAAGCTTTACATCAAAATTTGGCTGTTGAATTTTCGTCATGTCTGTTACTTTGTGTCATGTCTGTTACCGTTCATAATTTTTCTTTAAAAAGTTTAAATTAACATATTATTACTACTATAAGAGTTAGATATAAATTCTCTTTGTCTAGAATATGTGATAATGATAGGCATTTAGCACTAAATGTGTTTCATATTGTTTAATGGTAAAAAAGTACTTAAAAAAATTCAATCTTGGTAACAGACATGACAAACAAAAATATACAAAAAAATAAACAATTATTTTTAAATGCAAAAGACTTTACTATATAGACAAAAGGACTCTATACTTATATATATATCACTTTGCATTATTTTGTGCTGAACTTAAGTGCACAAATTTCAAAGAAAATGTCCGGTAACAGACATGACAATTTTCATCATGTCTGATAAAAAAAAAATCAATTAAAAATAAACAAAAGAACGAAATGTATGAATAATACTCATATAATATACAGAAACAATGTAAGCTTTATAATATGAAAAAAATTTACTAATTTATTGAAATTTTATTTTTGCTCCTTCAATTTCCAAATGGCACCGAATTTTGAAAATGACCCGTAAACCATGTTACTCCCACCCTTATGAAGCACCTGGGGGTTCTGAATGACAGCCGTGGCAAATAGCTTGAGTACCGAGGCCGGAGTCCTAGTAGGGTCATTCTCATGAAAACTGTCATTATGAGTTCATGAATTTCAGAAAAATTAAAGTGCATGAAAAGCTTTGAAACATTTTATATAAATAGATGTATGTAGTGGCTTCATAAAAAAAATATAGATTCTATTCAATATTTAAAACATTTAAATTAATTAATTAATTTAGAAATCTAAAAAGTGAGGGAATGACGCTTACAATGAGGGAATGATGTTTTATTGAAATACACTACTTTTCACTTTTACATAAAAAAATTACAAGTGCATTAAATTTAAAATACTCGTATTATAAATATGCTATTAAAAATAATAATATTTATAGGTTTGGGAAATAAAATTGGCTGGCACGATTGTCACATGGAATGGGTTGTAGAATTTTTCTTTTAATGCCTGCTCTTCTATAATTATGGATATGTTTTGGGGAAGGCCACTTGTATTTGCCTTCTCTTGCCGAAACCATTACATCAACTGTGACATTTTCTGAAACATAGGGTCTTTACTTCTCTAGGATACAAATTGTCCTCATATTCTACCAGCACCCAATCGCCTATATTTAACTCATCAGCATTTTTGCTTTTCTTGGAGTTATCTACGAATGAAACAGAACTTTTATTACTATACTCAAATGCTGTTTCCAAGTCATAGTGTTTGCACAAAATTGATGCATAACATGCAAACCACGAGAGAGAACGGAAATTCAGTATATTACTCTTTGAACTATAAGCAACTTGGTGGTCTTTCACTGTTCTGATGAATGTTTTAATTTCTCCCTTTATTAGTTGGTCACATTTTTTTTATGTCATGATCTGTTACTTTAAATAGTTATTCCTTGGCAATTGTCTCTCAAAACAGAAACAAGTGTGTTATAATTATGAACATCTTTTCCCTCTGCAACTAGCCGATTTGCTGTTCTTTTCAGAAAAGCTCCAATTCCGTCAAGAGCTCCTTTCCCATGTCCTGATTCACTATAATTCCAAGTAAAATCAAGAGTACCAGGAGCAAGTTGTTGCACATGTTGTTATATTAGGTGGAACATTCTCTTGTTTTAATTGTCTTGATTTTTTAACTCTAAAGAGTCGCTTCTTGTAGCGTTCAGCTCAAGTTTTTTGAACGGAGATATTCTAAATTTACTAAATATGTAAATATACTGATTAAATATTATTGCTTTGATGAAAACTGCTTTTTATTTCATTAATGATTTCATACCATAAAGAATTTGTGAACAAATTAAATTTTGATATTTAAATACATCAAATAAACTTTTTATCAATTTCCATTTACTAAACAAATAGTATTGTTTGCAAATTCTCAAAACAAGATTCAAGTGCTTCATTAGAAATTAACCATACTTTATTCAAAAATAATTCTAAATACATGCTATATTTTAATATAATTCAATCCATTAGATATATTAAATTTTATATATAATTGAAATAGTATTGGCCAGTAAATTCGGAATTAATATTTAAAATATATTGGCTAGATTAAACTCGGAATATTCAGTATGTCCTTATTTATTAAATGAAAATTGGAATAAAATAAGGCAATTAAGAACAAAAACATAAAAATACATTTAAAATAAAACAGGAAGTCTGTCTTTTGAATATTTATTGCTTAAAAATCATTCCCTCACTTAAGAATCATTCCCTCACATTACACATTAGTGAGGGAATGATAAATTTATTAAAATTTTAAAATGTTAGTTAAGTCTAACTGATTTCTGAGTTCAATCATACACAAATGTTTCCAAACAAGAAAGCAACTTATAATTATCCACTTTTTAGATATTATTTTGTTTGACTTTATTTTATAAAAGGACATGAGGGAATGATAAATGTTAAAAAAATTATCTGGTTTGATGTTTTCAAATGGATTCCAGAGGCAAAGCCTCAGTAAGTTGAAGATGAAAACATGCTGCAATGTTGTTCTGTGTTGCCTGTTACAGATCAATGAAGTTTTTGTCGAAATATTTCTACTCTATGATGATTAGGGGATGTAAATGTATTGTTGTGAGGGAATGATGCAATACACTGGAGACAAACTTTAAAATAGTGCTGTGACAATAATTTTAACAGAAATTAAATTTAAAATGAATTTTCTGTATTCTACATTTTAGTATCCTGAAATAAAAAAATACAAATATTCAAATTTCTTGCTTATTTGCTTAGAAAGATTTTTTGTTTATTTTTAGTCAGCAGTGGGGACAAGTGAGGGAATGACATTTTGGTAAATTGAAGCTATATAAAATATATAAAAAATAAAAATTTAAAACTTTATTCTTAATTCCTTGTTAAACTGCCTTTTGAAAAACATTTTCATACCCCAAAAATATGTATAGTCATAAAACAATTATAAAGTATAGCGGGGACATGAAAATGACCGTTTTCATGAGAATGACCCAGTAGCCCATCACCAGATCAAGGCTCGACCCCTCCCGAAGGAGGTACGCACTATCACTAGAGAGAGGTATCAAAACCCCAACTATTGCTATACTTCCAGGGATGGCGAGTTCCCACTTACTTATCCGTGAACTCATGGTGCCTGTAATAAGCCCTAGCCCAGTCCTTAACGGCAAGGTGGGGCAAAGACTCTGAAATACAAGTAACAAATAAGCCAACTGACAAGGTTGGTAATTTTGATGAAACTTGGTACACATGTTCATTATATGACTTGAAGTACTATAGGGGTAAATAAGTCTTACCCTAGTCCTTTGGGGCAGGGTGGGGCAGTCTCCAAAATACATGTTACTAATAGGCCGATTGACATGCTAGCCGGTTTCAGCGATTTTGATGAAATTTGGTATATACACTTCTAATTAGCCAACTAAAAATACTATTGGGGTAAATAAATGCTAATCAAATCCATCAGGATAATGTGGGGCAAAGTCTTTAAAATACAATTAATAAATACACAGATTGATATGAATTTAAGATAGTTGGTGCAATTTTGATGATACTGGACATATACATTCCTTATAGGCTGACTAAAAATAGTGCTAATCCAATTCCTCAGAGAAGAGTAAGGAAAATCTTCAAAATACATCTAAACTCTTAGTACAATCGGCATGCTGTTGAATATAGCTAGGGCAATTTTGATGAAATTCAATATATATGTTTATCAGTGGCTGATAAAAATACTCTAAGGTTAAATAAGCACTAACTAAATATGTGAGGTGCCTTTAAATACATATAACAAATGGCCGATTGACATAAAAATTTAAACGACTGGGGCAATTTTGATGACACAGGGTATATATGTTCCTCACAGGCTGACTAAAAGTAGTGTATGAATAAATAAACGCTAATCCAATTCCTCAGAGTCAGGAGGGGAGACAAAATTGTGAAAATACATGTAAACCCTTGAGCCGATTGCCACACTGTTGGATAGGGTTCAGACAATTTTGATTAATTTTAGTATATATACTTCTAATTAGCCAGCTAAAAATATTATAGGGGTAAATAAACACCAACCTAATCTCTTAGGTTAATGTGGGACAGAGTAGTTTAAATGCATTCGGCAAATGGACGATCGACAAGAAATTTCATATAATTCTGGGAATTTGATAAATTTTGAGACACATGTTCCTTATAGGCAAAATAAAAGAACCGTAAGGGTAAATAAATTACTCATCCAAATGCTCAGATAGGATGGAGGAAAGACGTAGGCTGATTGACACGAAACTTGATTCTGCTGGAACAATTTTGATGAAACTTGGTAAGCATGTTCCTAATAAACTGATATTAAGTACTGCTGGGGTAAATACAGTAGATTCTCGATTATCCGGCATTCAAGTATCCGGAAAGCTCAACTAACCGGAAAAAATTAGAAAATGAGTTTTCTAAAAATTTTACATCCACACGCCAAAATTTAGCATGAGCGCACCCACACCATTCCATTCACGCAGACAATTTATTTCTGGAATGCAACATCTGCTCCGCACGGGACGTAGAAGGGGGAAAAAAGCAATATACAGTACTGTGACGTACACAGATTTGTTTTATGGGGGGGGGAGGGGTTCAAAAGCAAATGCGAGAACCCAAAGAAGAAATAAAAGATCCTTACCTTTCGCCGAAAAATGAGACCTAAAAACGAAATTGACAACCAAACAAAAAGGTAAAGGGACAGAACCGGTAAAAAAAAAGAAAGAAAAAAAACTCATGGGGGGAGGGATACTTCAGATTGGTAAGTCTCTTTCTTTTCCTTTATTTATTTACCCTCCGAATACCAGCGGATGTTGATTCCAATTATGTAATATCACATGCGGAGAATTGTAGTCACGCGTATTGTGCAATAACCCTTGCGGTTTTTTAAAAGATAATTAGTTTTGATATTCAATCTGGGATTTGTTTCTGATCACTTAGAAGAGTTTTATTATGCTTGCCGAGTAGAATATTTTTTAGTTTTGTCGGCTATTTTTATGTTTATATTTTTACAAACTATATATTTACGGTAAAAATTCGACTCAGTTCATACTTTTTTTTAATCATCAGTGTTAAATTAAAACCTTCATAATATGTTTTGTAAATACAATGGGTTGAAATCTAGAAGTTGGTACACAATCTTAAAATGGCGCCAAGTCGCCAAAACTAATACAGTAAATACCTGCATATAGCTTTGGCGACTTGGCTCCAATGATTTGCAGCGGTCAACGTCTTGCTTTGGCGATTTGGCAGCATTTTAAGAGTGTGTACCAACTTCTAGATTTCAACCATACAATGTTATGGAAGATACAGAAGTATTCTTAAAAATTATATTTAATCCACATTTCAAAATGACAAAAAAAAAATTATTTGGCCGAAAAATTCTAAAAAAAGGGGGGCTACAATTTCCCCCCTTATTTTTCCAGTCATACTCAACTATCCGGACTTTTCAGGTATTTGGAAATCAGCGTTCCCCGAGCATGCCGGTTAGTTAAGCTTTTACTGTAAGCCCTAACCCAGTCCTTCAGTGTAGGATGGGGCAATGTTTCAGAAATACACGTAAAAAATTAAAGGACTGAAATAAAACTTAATTATCAGTAACTATTGTCCAGTATGATGAAAAGAGGACAGAACATGAAAATCTAAAGAAATATTAAAAGAAGGTGGATCAAATATCTTTCTTGTAAATTGATTTATTAACCCCGATTCTCTGAATCAGGCAATCACACATTTAAAGGAAGATTTTTTTAATAATTTTAATGATTGTATTATGTTTACTGTTTCCCGACACTGCAATAATAATTAATTTCATCGCATCTTTCTAATGGAATGTATTATTCTTTCATTCATTTTGGCCGTTCATACAGAAACGAATTTCGCAATATGTGGTAAAATGAACGTTAAAGAAACGAAAATTCATTAGTCGTTAATATATGCATTAAAAACAATCCTATGACATGATTTTCTTCAATTATACTGATGTTTCAATTTTGATCTTTAAAACAAAAACGTATACATGAAATATTAAAACATTTTCGAATATGCACAGAAAATACTAGAACATTATAGGTAACTACATAAGCAAACATTGGCAACGTAACTAATCACTTACTCGACCAAAATCCAGATACAAAGCCTGCAGTTGCGATTGGTTTTTTAATGCAGCTGAAATCCGAATGCTTATTGAGACAACGTTAAAAACTATGAAAATTTAAATTTTATATTTCTTATTTACGAACACTCGCTCTCACTTGGCTCACGAATCAACAGTAACAAAATATTTTATTCATTTCATATCAGTTCTTTCTAAAGAATAACTCTGTGGCAAACAGACTATTGAACTTTTATAATCACCAAGACATTTTAGAAACTTTGCATTAGGAAATCTGAAAAATTATTTCTAAATAAACTACCCTACGATCTTTATTTTTTACTGCAAATAAGATAATGTATTCCAAAAACTGCACGTGGACTACAAGCAGTCATCAACAGCTCAACACAGCTCGTTGTTGAAATGTTGGCTGCTCTTGTTGAGAGATTGCTGTATATGGGAAATGGGTCGTTTCGTAATATTGATGCGTCAATTTATAATTTCCATCAGACATGCAGTTTTATCATCGATCTCATTTAAATTTTGAATGGTACGTTTTAAATTTCATAGCTATTTGTTGAATAACTTTTATATTTGAGACAGACAAAGTTCTAATGTGGAACAAAGTGTCTGATTAGATTGCATGATCTTTTCTGTTTGAGGAAATCATGACGTTTTTGTTCTGTAAGTGTTATATCTTATTGCTTTTGTTGTTAATGTAATTTTATATGAATGTTGAACCAGTTTTTCATATCGAATTACTCATATTTTATGACAATTTGATCTAAAGTTATATCATGTTTTCATTAAATATAAGGTACCATACGTTTCGCCTCATGTGTGTTATTTTGAGCTGGGATTCTGAGTATTCGACAATTTTATGTGTTAACTTTCTGTGCGGCTCATTAAATAAGTTGTAGTTAACAGTATGTTAGATTTTTTTATTGATTCTCTGTTCAGTTTGTTTGTGTGTAATATGTTTATTTTTTTCTAAAAGGATTATATACTATTTTTTTTTTATTTTGATTACTCGATTTTTAGTCATCGTTTGCCATAAAAGTTTTAAACTCTTCTAATTTTTCTGTTTTTCAATTTCTAAAATTTTTCTTTCTTGCATTTTCATGAAATAAAATTTGAAATTAATAAATAATTCACAAAATTTAAAAACGTGTTTTATACTTGTTTTAACTTTTTAAAAGTCATCAAATATTTTCGTTGAAAAAGAACATCTGCAATTCTTTTGATTTAATTTGTAAAAGGTCAATTAATTACATTCTAAATAGTTATTGGAAAAACTGGTGTCAGTATTCAGTTTCTTTTTCGTAGTGATTTTTTGGAAATCATATCTGAAAGGTAAATATTATGATTAATACTGAAGGTTTGTCAGTGTGAAATGCATAATATTTATTGTACTTAAGATCTCATTAGTAGTAGTATTTTCGATTATTGTAATATTTTGCCATGAAATGAAATGATAGGTAATGTTCTTGATGTTTTTGTTGTTCCTTGCAATTACTTTTTATTTACAACCAAACAAGAAAAAATCTCTTACATGAGCTTCGGGTTGAATATTTTATTAAAAATATTATAATTTCTTTTATTTTAATTATTAAATGCCCAGTATTAATTTATTTTAAGCTTAAAAAGTGAAATTTTTGTGACATATAAAAGATAATTATATTCGATGTACAAAGCTGCTTAATTTAGATTTTTTTCCTCTCAAAGTTTAAAATTAAGAGTTTTAAATTTAATAAATATTCAGGAAAACTAAATTTAATAGTTTTTTATTATGAACACAAACATGAGACAAATATTCTCGTAAAACAGCGGTTCCCAACCTATGATATGACCCACTTCATGGCCTCGGATAACATATTAGTGGGCATGGTACTAACCAGCAGGCGAGAAGTCAGGGGGAGTTTCAAGAGTCATCACTCTTTTTCCTTTAGAAAGCAATATATTTTTAATCCTTTTACAGTAAGCTTTCCTATTTGCTGACATAGTCGTGCATGCAATACAGTAGAACCCCAGGAATCCTAACTAATTGGGGCTGACCTCTGTTCAGGTTCCGAGGAATTAGGATTATCCGGGAATTCGGTAAAATACTCTTGATATACCAAATACAGTAAAGTATTCACTCTGGGTGCTCTGTGAAGGCGTATGGAAAGAGCTAGCGACAATTCTCGTGATACAGTACAAACAAGTTAAGGGTAAAAAGAATTATCCGATTTTGTTTCTACGAATTAAGGTGCTGTATTCATTTTTTAACCCTTTTGCTTTCATTGGTTTCGCAGTGAAACCACACATTGAGCAATTTTTTTTACTGCGCATGGGCAAAATGTAGCACAATTTTTCTTTCATAACTTAAAAGCCAGATATATAAGCCAACTTATATAAAAAAAAAAATTCCAGTTCAATACCGTTAGTATTCACAAAGATATTGGCATTGCAAGAGTAAATTCCTTTTTATCTCTAAGAGAAACAAAATTATGAGGGTTCTAGGATAGCATAGAGGGTTCTTGAATTGTATGAAAGTTGAATGTCCTGAATACTCACGTATACTTATAAATTAATTACATAATTTAAATTGTATTTAGAGGATAACTTATTCGGGGGAAAAATAGCCCATTACCGTTCATTGGTTTCACTGCAAAACCAAAAATTTCTTGAAAATAAAAGATGTTCATTTTTTTTCCTTTACATATTTATGATCAGCTACATGTCTAATATTCATATTTGAAATAAATTGAGAAATTTTCAAAGCAAAACATACAGTGAACTTGAAAGGGTTAAAGACCAATTTAAATACTTCCTTCCTTTAAATTTTTCCTTCATTTTTCAGTAAAAGTTTTTCAGAAAATTTTAAAAAGATGTTCGGATTATCCGAAATTTTGTATTCCTGGGTTTCGGATTCCCGGGTTTCTACTGTATTTAATATAAAAATGCATTATATGTGTTAGTATTGTTTTACTTGTATATTTACTTAATGGGTCTCAAAATAATTTTTACATAACAGGCGGTCCGCACAACCAGAAATGTTGCGAACTATTATTGTAAAAAATTAAGTTACAAAGTTTATGTAAATTTGATGAATTTAACTGTTTTATTAAAAATGTAGGTAATATAAAATGCATAACGACTTTTTTTTTCCGAATTTGTTTTTAATGTGGAGTCATGTTTATTTCCCCTCTCCTTTCAGAACTACTCTATTAAATGAAATAGAATGTTTTCAGGTTAAATTATCTGTAGTTTATAATATTTTTTAGTTGGCATTCAAATATTTCTCTCTCGTAATAGCTAGTGTGGATATAAATCTCTAATTTTGTATTAAAATAAAAGTGTTTGTGTGGCAGTTTTTAAAAGAAATATTAGAATGTCTTTATAGAGTACATAATTAATTATAAGAAATAAATATATATTTATCTGATATTTTATTTCTTTCAGGGAAATACTTAAAAACATTTATAAAATCAACTTTATAATGTTTTTTATACCATTTTCTATCTTTAGTTCTTTATCAGAGAAAATATTATATGTTTTAGTTATTAACTCTCAGAAATTAAATATGAAATGAATATTTGGTGACAAAATAATTTTTGGATAAATTGAATCCCATGGCTAAAGTATTAAAAAATATTCAGAATAGCTCTTAATCATTTATATTATATTGCTTAAGAAGTAGCTGAATTTAAATAGTATATAATAATAAATAGCATTTATAGCTTTTATTTTATTTATATTTGCAGAGTTTTAAACTATTATTATTTGAAAATAGACCATTTTCCCAAAATCTAATTTAAATTCTGTACCTAAATCCTGATTAAAATTAGAAGAAGAGTAAGTTGCATATAGACTGTACTACTGGAAAGAAATTGAAATAATAACAGAAATTGAATTAAATAATAAAACTTCAAATCAAATAATTAGCTGTTTATGTAAAAAGCATGTAATTGAATTTCTGTGTGTATGTTACATAAAAGATCAAGTAAAAACAAAATTAATTGTATTCTATTCTATAAATTGAATTCTAAATATTACTTTTTAAAAGCATTCATAATTATTGATATGCTTGTAAATATATTACAAAATCTTAACTATTTTCTAATATTCTACTCTCAATATTCTACTTTCCTTAAAACTTATAATAATAAAAATTGAAACCTTCATATATTGGTCCTAAAATTTAAAAAACAATGTTGTTGTTCAAATGTGAATTATCTTAGCAAATGGCAAAGTATCTGCTAAAATTCAAAAGAATGAAAAATTTTCTTAAAATGCAATTTTAAATTCGTTTTTTGTGAATTCCCTGTCAACTCGCTACAATGCACCCATTTTGGATTTTCAGTTTGGGTTATCATAATGGCTTAACTTCAAGGATGTTGTAAGTTTCTATAAAAAAAATATCATAATATGAAAAGCTTTAAATTTTCTGTCCTCAAATATTTTTTGTATCCAATTAAATAAATTTATTTATTAATTCTTAGGTATTTATTATTCTTGGTTTTAAAAATATGAACTGTATGCCCTTTGTTAAATGCAAATTATTTTTGTACATACATTTTGTGAGACAAAGTAGTATTTTATAAATAATATTAAAGAAGTATGGAAAAATGAAGTTGTTAGTTACTTTTTCATTGTTCAAGTTTTCCTTCTTTAATCTATATGTACATAATATATAGTTGCATAATATAGTATAACTGTCATGCAGATTTTTAGTATTAGCAGTTATTGTGCACCATTGTTTGCAAATTTAATCATAAACTACGTAACATATTTTAGGGATTTAAAGAAAGTAATATTTTCTTTTTTATTTTGTCAAAAAGTCTAATAAAATGCAGTTAAATTATGTTTTAATCATTTTGCATATAGTTATATATAAAGACTGAAAGAGTTATTTTAGTTGTTTCATATTTGGGTATTTAAAAAAGACTCTGCTATTGATGATTTAAAAGGAAACATGATATTTATAAATAGCCAGAAACTGGGTATTTTGCAAAAAAAAGTCTTTGCAAATGGTGATTTAAAATGAAACGTAAAATTTATAAGTACTCTAAAACTGGGTATTTTGCGGGTATTGCAAAAAAAGTATTTGCAAATGGTGAATTAAAATGAAATATAAAATCTACAAATATCCAAAAACTGTGTATTTTGCAAAAAAACATATTTGCACAAACGGTCATTTAAATTGAAACATAAAATTTATAAATACCTGAAAACTGGATAATTTACTAGAAAAAAAGTATTCACAAATGGTGATTCAAAATTAAACTTATTTATATATTAATTTTTAAATAAATAAAATAAATAAACCATCTCTGTGTATAAAAAGCTAAGGCAGAAAAAAGGGGTTAATTTCTCTTTTGCCGATGGCAATGATCATTTACAAAATAAAACTGGTAGCCTCCGCCATGTTAGGCATAACTTCATAAGAAGAGCCTATTACTATATTCTTTGTGGTGTAAAACAACTTTTTCTTGCAAAAATGAGTTTAAGACGTAGAGTTCACAATATTTCTTACAGTATAATGAAACTTTGTTTGAAATTATTCAAAAGAGATCAGTTAGAAATGAAGGAGATTGCTTATGAGAGCCAGAGAACTTTCAGGTCAAAGTCAAAATAGTTTAAGTCAGCGACTTCGGTTTTTCTTTTAAAAAAGGTTGAAAACTTGCAAATAAATTTTATCAAACCTTCCCCTCAATCTAAAATTCAGCAATCTTTAAAATTCCAAACTAAGATATAACAGTAAGAATGACAGTTAAAATAACAAAAAACCCTGTTTCACCTTCAAGCCGTGCGTTCCGATATTACAATTGTCGCAGCATTACGCTTCTAATTCAATGTTCTGGGGTTCGGTCCCTGGGTGACAAACTTTTCTCCGAGTGTTTTCACTCACTGTTATTACCGTCTTCTGCATCCCATAATTATCTCATCATTTTAGTATCACCTTAATCGATTTATTTTTAATCCTTGAAAATTAAAAACTTTCAAAAATTCCTTACACATTTTTCTTGCATATTCCTAAGAACTTTTCCCTCCATCCTCTTATTTTGGATAGTTTAATACTAGCTTACTAATTTTTTGGATAGTTTAAGTTTCAGATAATATTTTCCTAAAACTTATGGGAAAATAAATTTTTTACTAGATTTTATTCCTTTTTCCAAACATGGTGTATTATCTATCCGTTAAATTTAAAATAACTCGTAATGTAAATTCCATCTCTCAAATGTACAAGTGTTCTAAATTTTAAAAAATAATAATTGTTTTTAAAAACACTCTTTCATTAGTGTACTAAAAAGTAATTTTTTATTTTAATTATTTTCTACATTTTAGTTTTTAATTTAGAATTCATTATATATTTTTTTAACAATTTTTCTTAAATTCATGAGCAGATGGCACCACTGGCATAAAATAAGTTAATCGGTTAACTGATAATTAAATTAGTGTAGTGTCATCAAGAAAACACGAGTGTAGAAGTTACCAGAATGGAAAATACCTGTAAATAACATTTTATCTGTTACTACTGTACCTGCAATTAATGTTTCATGTGCCTGTGCAGTACATATTTGCAAACATGCCAGTGTAAACAAAATGGAGAAATACATAAAAAATATTTCAATGTCTTGTTGGTTTTAAAAAAAAGTTTTTGAAGGGTATGCAATAATGATTTTTGTTTTAAACAAGTTCCATCCACTACATAAAATTTGGAGTTTCAAGAATATTTTAGAAATTATGTTGATGATCCAGATGAACACTGCCTAGCCAGTAAAATATGTAGTACATCTTAAAATAATACAACAATTTCAGCTACAGAATTCTCTCACTGTAGCAAATTTAGAATGCTGTAATGCTGCATTACCTATCTGAAAAGAAAAAGAAAAAAAGTCCTTTTTAATTCGTTCTCTCATTTAAAAAAAAGGCTGTAGTTGTAACATTATTAGGTTTTTTTTTTATTAATTTTTGAAATGTGTCCTACGATTCTCGGCCACCCTGTATTTATTTCACATACTGCTGAAAATAAGTTGTTTGTAACATTTGCATTCAGATGACTAAAAACTGATTATGGATAAAATGAAATATTTTAAATTGATAACAGTATATTTCATGTTTATTATTTTTCCTTTTCACTTCTGATATCTTTATAACATCAGAGCAACTCTTCTTGATATTTGGGTAATATTTAACCCATTTTTTGCTAGCATCAAGATTTTTGCCTTAAAGAATTTTTTTAATTCTTATCTGTAAAGCACTAGCTGATAATCCAGCGTTGCTTTGAATCCATATTTTTTTCATTATTTTTCCTACAGATATTGTTTCTAACTTTCCCCAATAAACAACAACAACATAATAAATCTCCTTTGAATCGTATATTGTTTCAAATCTAGCCTTTTTATTATCTTATAGCTAATAACCCAGCGTTGCTCGGGATCCATATTTTTTCATATGCCTGACTCCGTCCCCCCCCCCTTACAAATATTGGCACTAACCCTCCACATGTAACGTGATCCGTATAGCCTAAATTCTCTTTTGGATCCTTTCTTGTTGGATTAAAACTTTTAATTCTAGCTTTTTATTACCTAAAAGCAGTATGGTTTGAATGAAAATGAGTGAAGTTTGGGGGGGGGGGGGGGATTTATTCCAAACTTTTAAACAACATATCATTTAAAAATGAATGCAATTTTAAAATGAACAGTTATACTTTGAATGTTGTGTTACTGTTCTATTATCCTTCCCAATTTTAAGCTACCATTTTTTTTTCCCTTGCCAATTTCATATCAAGTGTATTGTAATGTGTTGTTTCTCATTCTGTAACGAATCATTATTCATCAAATCAAAATTCAATTATGCCCTTTGGCCCTCTAAATCCAGTCGATACTCCTTATGGCCAATATGTGTACAACTACACTCATTGAAGAAAGCCTCCGTGTTCTGTTTCCTATGAGCACATCATACGGGGATCAGGACAACTTAATGGAAGCAAAGACAGATGTGAGATCAATAATGTCTCCCTAGCACTTCCTTCCACCTATACCCTTTCAATTGACAGAGAACCCTTTGGTTTTGCACTGTATGCCCCCGGGGTTACAGTGGCGTTACTTTTACAAGGTTCCCACTGTCCTTGAAAACTCCTTGAATTTTATTTGCCCTACTTGGGGCCCTGGAAAATTACTTGATTTTCTGTTGGGTCCTTGGAAAGTCCTTGAAAAATAAGCAAAATGTCCATCCAATATTTTTTGGGACAGAAGAGAAAACCAGTTTGTGATTTGGTTTTGCCTTGAGAATTCCACCAATAGAAAAAGGGTATGGGAATGCTGTTAATCATCCATCTTTTCTCTCTTTCTGTATTCAAAGACATCTTAATTTGACAATACAGTAAAAGCTATGGAGGGTATTTCTCTGTCAAGTAAAATATTCCCACAATTAAATCCTTGTGCATTTTGAACGTAGCTGATATATTTGAACATAATTTGGTTTTAAATACCAATAACCGATTTTCTCTGCAATGAAATCTGTTTACAAATTTATGTTATTTAATTTTATAGAGCCAGGGAAATCTGTGTTCATGTGAACAAAATAACTCAAAAACTTAAACAGCTAGATGGATAAAATTTGGTACACAGTTTCAATCATGAAAATTGTAAATCTGTAGCAAATTTTTTATTTCAAAAATAAAGATGCAAATGATTAATTTGATTTAAATTTATCATTTGCATTTTTATGTCTAAAATATGTAATTTTATGGTCCTTGAATTTTCTTTAAAAGGTCCTGGGGAAGTCTTTGAATTTTCTTTAAAAGATCCTTGAAAAGCCCTTGAATTTTTTTTTCCTCAATAAGAGTGGGAACTCTGTTTTAATGATGTTTATAAATTAAAAACACAGTAGCATAATATTTTGTTTTGCAAAAGAAAAAATAAATGAAAATATAACAAACTGATAAATTAAACACCGGAAACATAACTTTTCTTCTTGTATGTATTTGAATAATAAGGAAGAAAAAAGAAAATGGCCAAAATTGCCCAAATTTACCACATTATGACAAATTTTGTCCCTGTAAGGTCTGGACGTGCATGAAGAACAAAAAAAAAAACCTACTCTTTTATATATAGAGAGAGAGATTCTTGTATGGTTTATCTGTAAATGATATCAGGCTATTACTTATCAAACTTATCCATCCTAAATTTTGGTCTGTATTTCATCTTCAAAAAGCTACTAAACAACTAGTCGAAGAAGTAAAATGTGAGAAACATGATGCATATAGCAAATTAAATTAAAGCAAGTATTAATATTTTTTCTCTTCCTATTAAAAATGAATTCTTTAATCCCGTAAAGTAATATAAAATACTATAAACTATTTGTGTCTTTAGCAGTGGGGTAGTCTGTAAATAGCAGTGCCAGGACGCTTTAAAAACCTGTGCCGGAACGCTCTAACCTGGGTGACAAAAATCTCAATGTTTTAAGGACGTTTTTACAATTTTTTCTTAAGTATTTCTCATGAAAAATAGCAGCACGGGACAGCATCCGGTGCGTAACCGGCTCCACTACACCCCTGGTCTTTATTGAAAATCTTGTCTAAAAGTGCTGTTTTTGAGATGTTGCTTTTCCTAATAAATGTGAGTGATGTTTTAAGATGTTAAAAAAAATTTAAAAAGGATTCATCTTTCTTTTTTTTTTAATCATTATTTTACTCCTGGCTTTTTTTTTTATCTTATATCAAATTTTCTTAATGTTATCAACTACTTGTGATAATTTTTTAATTAAGATTTTTTTTAGTCTAAATTCATTATGTTTACTATTTGAGGAAGAATGGAAATAGTTTTAGATTATCTTGAAGTTAAAAATTTTATGTAAATGAAAAATTCCTATTTGAAAATAAAAATGGCTCCATTATTATTTATTTAAAAAATTTAAAGAAGTTTTATGGGATTTTTTTTCTTGTTTTGATTTTAAAAACTCATAAGATACTTAGTAGACATATTTATTAATCCTTATCAATCCTTTTATATATTGCTAATTTTACCTTCAGTACAGGAATATCATTCATAAATGGTGTCAGATAAGGAAATCTCAAAGTTTATAACCTTCAGAATAATTTATTCTTCTTGTTTATTTTTAAAATTGAAGGCTTTATTAAAGAATGTAGCTATATGGAAATTTTGTAGCAAAAGTGAAAAAATTCCATTCAATTCAAAGTTAAAATTAATTTAATCATTATGTAAATTGTTTTAACTTACTTAAATTTTAACACTTTTAATTTTCCAGTTATCAAAAATTATCAAGTGACAGGTTGGATTAGATACTGCAGTTATTTAATTATTTATTAAAAAATAACTTGTGGAGCCATATGTTTTTTATTGCCAAGAAATGGAGAAAAAAGCATTTTGAGTAATAACAGAAGTTTGTATGCATTATTGAGATATATAATAAAATATGTGTTATGTGTTTATAAAATTAAAAGATAATGATAGTCTTAAAAATTTTAAAGCAGTTTGTTGCAGAAATAAAATGTTAACTCAAATCCATATCTTGTCTAGTTCCTTATATGTCTCTAATTATTTTTAATTAGATACTAATCAATAAGGTAAAATTTTTATTTTATAGTACTACAAAGCCCATTTCCCCTTACCATTGCAAACCAGTCTTATCAGTACCAAATCACATTTAGAATTAAATTCCATAAATCATTCATTTAGTTAACTGAAAGATTTCTTCAGACATACTTATATATGTACTGTATTTACAAAATTTGTAAATTATATTATTAAAACAATGTGGCAGTTTCATGTTTCATAGAAAATGTGGATTAGGCCTGCAATTAAGTAGTATCTAGAATCTTGTGGGTAAAGTATAGCAGGAAAATCGCTTTGTATAAAAATACCTTGGGAAAAATTCAAACTGAAGTAGTTACAATGGTGAATATTTATTGATTTATTTTGTTTACATTAATTTTTTGCCATTATGTCCTTTCAAAAATCAGATAAATTATAACAAGTGATTGGAATTTTTAATGAAGATCTCGGATGACAAGGGATTTCCTTTCAAAAAAATTGGTATCATTTCCAAATTTTGAATTATGAGCTGTATAATTAATTTCTGAAATTAAAACTGGATTTATTCTTCCTGATATCTGTTAATCAATTTTTTATATTCTACACATAATATATTTTTCATTCAGTTTATAATTTTAAAATTATGGAGTTTGTCATTATCAAGTTTTTCAAAAAAGACTTATTCTGAACTTGCTGTAAATTTTCCATTCTGAAATTTTGTGATGTTTTAACAAATCTGGGGGGAATAATATTTGTTGTAAGTGCTCTTTTATCCATCTTTGCTAATGTCGAAATGAATACTCATCATTGACCATTAAAAGGATTTCCCCTTTAATATTATTTTGAGATTTGAAATTAAATGGGAAACCTTTTATTCGTTAAATTGATAGAATAGAAAATATGACAACAATATTTTCATGCAAAGTGATTCTTGTTATTTCCTTATTTTAATTTGATCAACTGCTTAAATATAAAATGTTATATTAAGAGCTTACTTAAATCAAATTAAGTGCTTACTTTCAACAGATGGTATCATTTTTCTCTTTTCAGCACCACAGTCATTTATTAAAGATTTTCAAAACCAAACAAGCAGCAGATTAGATTTCAACAACTTATTATTACTAGTTTAGCAATTCCAAAAATCG
>BGPR01010253.1:0-53353 GCA_013235015.1 Araneus ventricosus | reverse complement strand
ATTTGTAACACTTTCGCTCAATAAACAAATGTTTCCATGACTTTACGTCTTATTACTTCAATATGCACACGCAATTTGTTTTTCTGAAGAAAAATATATTTAATTTTTTCAGAAAATGAATTCCTATGAGGATTTATTATTTAAAAAAATTGATTCCTAAAATTGAAATCTAAAGTTCTATTTCTTTCTGCTTTGTAATGATTACTGTCAGATAATAAGTCTTTAATTGCAAAGATAGCCTGCCTTAAATGTTATGTTTAGATGAGACAGTACTACCGATGTGATATTGCTAAGTATAATACTAGTAATAATAAAAGTGATGTGATAAAAGTGCTTCTCATCATTACGTTTGTAAGAATAGAAACATAAGCTGAGAATAAGTATCGTATTTCGATGATAAAATTTCTTCAAAGTTCAAAACATTTCTTTATTTTAAATGAAAGACTGAGGCATATCAACTTCTTAATTAAAATTCTTTTTATACCATATATGGATAATGGTTGCTTCCAGAGAACATTGACAATCATGTCAATAATGCCGATATTTTTTTAATAGGAAAATCTTTCTGAAAAATTATTTCCCATTTCTGTTCACTTTCTAAAATAAGAAGTGTATTTTTTGCTGTAGATACATGCTTTAAAAAGTGTAAAGATAGAATCACTTTTCAGAGTGAAACAATTTTCACAGAATAATATTTCATGAAGCATGCTAAAGTTGAGACATAATAAAAACTTAACGAATGTTATTATAAAAAAAATTAATATATTCAAAAGAATCTATTTTTATGCTAACAATTTTAAGCTTGAGAAAATATTTAAATCCTGAAACATTTAAATGAAGCCTATTTCTTTAACTTGAAACAACTTTTCATCAAAGGCAATCAACTTTAAAACAGTTTTGCGTTTTGTTATTCATGAAAATGTTAGAAAATCGAAATTTCAAGTTTAATTTCAACAAAATTCATTATGCAAGAAAAACTAATTCAAACCCAAGAAATTTTAAATATCATTGCTTCTCTATAATTTCAAGTAGTGAAATTAAAATGACATATAAATAAACATTATATATTTTGCAGAATTGCAATTCTTCTAAGAGTTAAAACATTTTAAAGATAAAGACATGTAAAAAATAAGTCAATAAAAACCAAAAAAAAAAATTACCAAAAATAAGTTTTATGTATAAACCACAATAAGGTATAGTATCTGATGTAACACAAATATATATCACATGCACTTTTTACAAGTAAAAAAAAAACAAAACTCGCTCTTATTAACATTAACTTTTTTTGATAATTTTTTTTGAAACGTCAAGTTAATGCGAACGTCTTTTATATTTTTTCCCTCTAGGAATTTCAAGAAACCAAAATTCATTTGTTCGTTTATTCATAACCAAAATACTCCCAATTTCAAAGGAAATTTAACTAAGTCAAAATTAGGTCTCTTGAAAATCATTGTTCTTTCAGCTCCAAACGAAAATGTAACAATAACAGAATCAAGATCCATATATTTTTCATTATTTTTATGTGACCCTATTTTATCATAGCCATCTTTATAAAGATTTATCAATATATAATTAAATAAACCTTCTTTAAGAAATTTATTTGTTTCATTTAAAATTTTTGTTAGACTAGGTATTAAAGGCTTTGTAGGAAGAGTGTTTCCAGAAAAAGTATAAGTTAAATTTTTATCACCATAAGCAGAAACTTGCGGCGTTGAATCACGTCTCTGTCGTTTATTTCCATGTCTCAGTCTTTCGTGGTTTTTCAGGCTGCTGGGTAAAGCAAACGTTTTGCCACATAACGTGCAGGGAAACACTGGATTGACAGCATCGTTCTCATCATCATTAAAGGGCGATTCGAGCTGATCGACGGTTATAAAACCCCAGCCTAGAATAGTGATAATAGACGAGGGGTTTTCTAAAGCAGCTTCAGTTGACTCCATTTTCAAATGCGACCCGAAGAAAGATGCAGAATGAACTTTTTCTCATGTATGTCACTATTTAAGCAATTAATCGGTCAATGAGGTATCTTTTATCTAAATGAAACGTCGTCAAGAATTTTCTATTAGCACGTGATAGTGAGTAATTCATTTTCTCAAGACTATGTCGGAAGATTCGCGATAACTTTTATCAAAGAGAGCATTATTAGCACGAGATGGCGAGTATTCAATTTTCTTAAGGCATTTGATAGGGAAATAGTCATGTGAGTGAAAACATTTTGGAACTTAAAAGACAGATAAGAGGTAATCATGTGAAATGAATGCTGAACTTAATTAGACACGTTGGTGTATTCGTGATATAAGGGTATGCAACAATCAGTTTAAATCCGGAGAACATTAGAATATATGAATAGTTCATGTTAAGGTTAATAATGCATCAAAACGATTAATTTTATGGAATCAAGGTAAACTTTGAAAATTTATAACAAATTCTTTTTTCTATAATCTTCCTGAAAAGTGCGAAGAAGGATAATTAATTAAGATTTATATAACTTTCATAGAACAAAATTTTACGAAACATGGGAAAGCTGAGATGTGAAGGAAAAATTTTTAATATTATTAACAGAAATATATTGATATATGTGAAAGAGTGCTAATAGAATCGAAGATTAACATGCATTAACAGATAAGACTTGTTGTATGAAAATTCTACCAGCAGAAATAGGGAATTCAACTATTCAAGTCAATGCATCGAACTTTTCATTAAGTTTAAATGTTTTATTTCATCATGTTTTATTTTGATAGAAAAAAATGTATGTAAAGTATTGACACAGTTAACATAATTCTGAATCTGAAAAAGAAGGATATAATTACCTAGAAGTGGTCAATAGTTTTATGTTTTGCTATTCTCACAAACCTAAGAGATTTTTAATGATTGCTTTTATATTTTCTCGATAATTGTATTAGTCATAGAAAAAAATATGTTTAAACGTTATTGAGTTTGAAATTACAAGATTCACGAAAGTGTGTGAATATTTAAGTGAATGTGTTGAGGTTAATCATGCATTAAAATGGTTAATTTTCTGTTAATATTTTAAAAATTGTAAGTCAGCTGATTTAAGCCATGTGTGAGAAAGAAAGATTCAATAAAGATGTGTGTTTGTTAAAACATTGTAAAATGCTTTTAGTTTAAGAAAAAAATACAATCTCGAAGTGTTTGGAGGAGGTTTATTTCTTTAAGTTGGAACAATTTTTTCATCTAAAGCAGTTAGATTTAAAGTAGTTTTATGTTTTGATATTTTTGAAATTGATAGAAATCTGGAATTTTAACAAATTCCACTAAGTAAGAAAAACTTAAACAAACCTGAGAGATTTTTAATATGATTGCTTTTATATTCTTCTGATAATTCTATTCGCCATTGGAAAAAAATATGTTCAAAGCGTTCAGTGAACTTAAAACATGCAAGAAAAAAATTAATCAAAGCTAGCTATGTTTCATGTAGGATTGACACAGACTAAGCAATAATCAGAATTATCTATGTGGAATATTCTCAAAATATAAAATAATCTGTGACACACAGCAGCAAACATAGCCGTAGTAACTATTTTATCGTTTTTCGAAATAAATCACACACACGCATGCACACACATGCAAGCACGAACACATATGCATGCACACACACGCGCATCCACAAATACACACATGCATGCACAAACACACACATGCATGCACGCACGCACACACACAATGCACGCACACGCACACACACAATGCACGCGCAGGCACACACATGCATGCATGCACATACATACACACAGTCTTCGTGAATTAAACACGCATGCAGAAAAAAGTTTTTTGATGGTTAAAATTGTCGAGACTAAATTTACTTATTTGATCTGTGTAAAAAGGAATTAGAATGTAAAACATGAGTTTCATTTCATTAATTTATTCAAACTCAAGTGATTTTTATTTTTCTTCTATGTTATTGATATAATATTCTATGATCGTTTGCGTCATTGGAAGTAATGTGTTTAAAAAATCAAAGTGAATTTAAATCATGTAAGAAAAATTAGTTAGAGAAAATAAATATAATTAATGAAATAGAATTAATAGTTTGTGAAATAAAATAAGACTGAAAGAAATAAGGAATTAACACTCCTAGCGTCAGGCCCGAGATATCTCGTGAACTTTTTTCCTCTCATAACGGCAGACCCGAGACTGTCTCGGGAAAGAAAAGTTCCATATAAGTGTCAGAGCCGAGATTTTCCTTCTACAAGTTTTTCTCTTCCCCCCAGGTGTCACGCGGCGACATGATGAGAGGGAATGTCTGTGGTCAGGGGAGGGAGAGTTTGAATAGATCTAGTCTTTGAACTCGTATTGCGTTGAGTAGCGCAAAATCAGGGCCAGAGGTCTCCTGCGTAAAATTCGTAGATCATTCTGGGTTATTTTTTAGATTTAGTGAGTAAATGTGTATCCAAAATGAGTGTCAATTAACGGGCATAAAATTGAATGTCTTTAAACCTTGAATATGCACATATACGTATTTTTATTAGCCTCTAACTAAAGAAATGTTTTTAATTTCGAACACAAATAAAAGGAATATAAAGTAAAAAAAATAAAATGTTGACAATTTTCTCTTTTAAAGATTACTTTAATTTAAGGACATTCGAATTCAAATTACTTTTGAAACTTAATTTTTGAATATAAATACTATACATTTATACAAGATTTACTTAAAATATGAGTACGTTTATACCTTTTAATAAACATTTTTCATTTGCTTTCATTTATTTGTGTATTTAAAAAAGGCAATGGACAAAATCTTTGTCATCAACTTGTTGAACTGTTTCATTCTGAAAAGATAAAAATTGATTATATAAAATCGTATATTTTCTTAACGTAATACTTTCTTTTAATTGGGAATTTTAAGTTTATTGAGCATTACATAAGATTCTTACTTGGACTTTTTTCCGGATTTGCGAAATCAAATAAGTTTCTTCCTTGGGTTTATGGACACTAACAAAAGGACAGTTAAAATTAATTGAATGACAACGCAGCAAGTCAATTTATCCCATATAAAAATTATAAAAGAAGTGCATAACCTAAAGGAGTATATCATTTTAAGATTTCAAAAAAAGGACATTTTTTCCTATAGTCTCTCCCCCCCATAGAATCCTGGATCCACCCTTGGTCACAAATACTAATTTAAGAAAATTTAACAAAAAAAATCATAATCATGCAGATAAACTCCGTAAATCGTTACCTCCAATTCCGAATCGTATGAGATTCCTTATTTAAAAAATTGTTTTTCTAAATTTGGAAGAAACAAAATTGTAACGTAGGGTTACTAATTGTGATTGTTGTTTTAAACACACATTTTTAAGTTATTCTTAATTTCTAAGATATTTTTCCCACAGTATACCCCCATTTAACGAATTCGTAGATCCACCCTTGATTACAAATACTAAGTTATGAAAATTCAACAAGATATAAAATCGTAATCACATGCAGATAGACACCATAGATCGTTATCTCGAAATCCGAAATGTCCTGCGAGATATTTAGAAAATTGTTTTTCTGAATGTTGAAGAAACAAAATTATAAGGATAAAACGTCGAAACGTGCACATTTAATTTGTAACAATATGATTCATATAAAAAATTTTAATTTTCTTTCTTATAAGGTTCTTGTAGAAATTTAAGAAAAAACTAAAATCTTTCACCGATTCCCATTCTAACATGTTGCATTTGAAACTGCAAGACATTCCCAACTACTTTTCTGAGAATACTCAAAGAAGGATCTTCTAACAAAGGATCCTGTCACAAAGAATCGGGGTCAGAAGTCATCTGTCACTGCCTCCCGATAACAGGTCTAATAGCCCTCCTACGACACGCAAATGACCGCAAAAGGGGTTGAAACCCTTTTGTCCAAAACCTGGCAACTTGGAGAAAAACCTTCTCTTTCAGCGTGACAATTTCCTTAAACGTAGCAATCTGAAAGCCTAACGGCTGGAGGGTTAAGAAGAAAGTCAAAATAAGGTCGTAAAAGCAGAAATCACTCGAAAATTTTTTAAGTATCGAAAGAAAGATATGTTTAATCAGTTAATAGGCGAAAATTTTAGATTAGTGGAATGTTTTATATAGTTTTAGAGTTAAGTATGATGAATGATCCCTAAATTTTTAAGATAAAATGATTTGTGATGAATCAATGCATTTGTGACGTTTAATATAACCTTTTAAGCGTCATTCGAAGTAAATTGCAAAGTCTTTATAGATAAGTTATATGTTCAACAGAAAAAAGAGTAATCTTTAATGGCTAATATTAATGAAGCTATTTGGTCGATGTTGAAGTAAATTCGGAAAGAAAAAAAAGATAATGCCAACACTTGCTCGTTCAAGATTCAAATTTCCATTTAACTTTAAGAGAGTTTATCGTTCTGATATTCCTGAAACAGTTAAAAACGGAATTTTGAGTTAACTTATTCAAACTAATAGATTTTTATTGCTCTTGTATGCTATTGTTAGAATATTCTAAAATTGTGTTTGTTAGCGGAAAAAATAAGTTCGAAACAAAGAGGGAAGTTGAATTTTGAAAGAAAAATAAATCGAAGCTGGTTCTTTCGAAGAATTATTCGTATAAAATTGATTTAATTCAAAAGATTTTGTGTGAATTAGTGCCTAAGTAAATTTTTTGTTATTTAAGAACAGAGAATGCACATGTTTTGAAATTTTCCTGAAAACAAATGAAAAACTTTATTCGATAACGAAAAATTTAAAAAACAAAAATAGAAAAATGAGCATGCCGAAAAATAGAAGAAGATTGAAAATTTAACTGTAATTGGTGAAATTCTGTTCAAAAGCCGAGAAAATTCAAGTCTCTAAAAACAGAAGGAAAAAAATGAAATTAAGATTGTAAGTAACAAATTATTATGTTTATTTTATATTTAAATTTTTTTATTATTATTAAAATTTATTTTATATTTTAATTTATAATTAAGTCACTAAAATTAAATTTTAGTAGAAGAAATATTTATGCTAAGAGTTCGAATCCCTGCGAAATAAAACCTTTTTCTAATTAAAAAACATTAGTTATAAATCTTCTCGACAGATGACACTCAAATAGACTTAAGAACTCTTTTATAAGATTATATTCTTTTCAGTTGAGAAGTGTTATCTAATCTTGCACGGTTTAATGCAAATCTATGGAAAAAAATCTAAGTCCTGAAAAACACTCTAAAAAATTTCAAAGTCCGAAAAAATAAATAATTCCTTATCTTAATTCCTTATCTAATCTAAGAAGGGGTTGAGTTGATCCTGGGTGGAAGTTGGTGGACATCGGGTGGGAGAGTCGGGAGGGAGAGGAAGTTGTTGATCCCTGATCCCGGTGTCCGTGAACTCCCATTTTATCACTACTCAGGTTCTCTCTTGGGGGACCTGATCTTGGTGAAAACTATAGCTATGGAGTTCTTCTGCTGTCTCCTTAGAAAAATGCCTGAAACAAAACAAGTCCCACTGACCTTGAACAATATATATTTATTACACTTCTGCGGTGTCCGGATCTGGGGATGGGAGCCATCCCCTTTCTTTTATTCCTTAACACAGAACAAAATAGAAAGGGCGATGTTTGTAACTGGAGAGAGAGGATGTCCTCAGCCTACCCTTTACTGCTTGGAAAAAGGATCAAATTTATGTTCTTCAATGACCCCTCCACCCCTTCCATATGGCTGTATTGACGGACGTTCGCTAATAAAGTTGTCAGAGAAAATAAACGTGGTGGAAAAGATAAGAATCTAATTGGCAGGTTTTCTGTTGAATGCAGACTTGCTAAATTCTCAATCGTAGAGTATTTTGGGTTAAAAAACAAGCATTTAATGACCAATAGCTGTTTAAAAAAACTTTACATAAAAGCTATATACACAGATTGTTTTTAACGATACTTTTTTCCCGTGCATTCTTAACTAAAAAGATGTTTCATGGCAATTAAATATTGCTTTTCAGCGTATGATTAAGTTAATGGCGCGATGAATAATCTCAGAGGCAGCGAATAGGGAGGGGGAGATTGTTTAAATTTTTAATTTAATTATTCCCCCTTTTGTGGAATTTTCCCTGTCACGTGATTCGTTGTCAGCGCGCTGCAAAAGTTTTGGAATTCAATGCGTCTTTGGCAAGAAATTGACGTGATAGAATACGTTTCACGATACCTGCTGATACATTTATCGCTTGAATGTGATCTCACGTGAATCGATCCCACTAATGACTATGCAGGTTTCGTTTTTTACTTAAAATATTTTTTCCCTTAAATCAAGTTGCAATCCGGGCACTCCGGGGGGAGGGGGCGACGATGGGTCTTTGAGGGGGGACGTCAAAGTATAGCATAAAATTCTAAAAGATGCCTACCAACTACCCTCTTTCATAACACTGCCTTAGAGTTTGAGTACGTGAAAAAAAATTAGATGTCAGAACGCAAATAAGATACAATTTGTATTAATGTTTGGTAATTCAAAATTATATTAATGAAAAGCGATATTAAAATAAAATTCGTCAAACTTTTAAGTTTTCGTGTCAATTGAAGCCTGAATAAGGAGGCTCATCAACAATGGGTATAAATAGTGTAAGCAATCAATTTTCTTTCATTACTGGAATGACATCCCCTTTCTTGAATACATCAGATTTTCTCTAATACAACCAAATCTCTCTCATCGCATTCATTGGTGTAAATTCAGACACTAGTCAAGAAGTTAGCTTGAAATCCGGACGTATGGTAACCCTAAGTATAAGGAAATAAAGCAGTTTAACTGATATATGTGGCCTTCCGCACTAACGTGTAAATAAAAAATAATTTATTTAGCTTTCTAACTTCATCTAAAACCTATTTAACAAAGCTTCAAACTTCGTACAAATCAGAAATATTTTTCAGCATGTCAAATCTATTATAATCATCCAAACACAACTGATAGGTCTTTATACTACCATGTAAATTTATGAATGTTTTAAATTCATCTATAATATAAAAGAGAAAATACATGTATCTGTCTGTCACAAGAACTCCTCCTAAACGGTGAACCGTAGCGACATGAAATTCGCACGCGACATTCTAGAGAACATTTCTAGGTCAACGGTGCTATTTTCGACTTTTAGAACTAATTAGTTCTTAAGATAACTAATAAGTTATAATATTAGTTCTTAAGATAACTAATAAGTTATAATATTAGTTCTTAAGATAACTAATAAGTTATAATATTAGTTCTTAAGATAACTTAACTAGCGAAAATTTGCCGCTGTTAAGCCTAATGCTTAGACGGTGTTTCCCAATAACTTCTGAAACAATTAGACAGCAATTATTTTTATGCCATTTTAAAGAGCAGAAAATTATTTTTTTAAGGATATTAATTCCATTGCGATGAAATGTTTTCTCTGATTGTTATTAAGGTTTAAAAATATATTATAACGCAATTTCTAACATTACTTTTTATTCTTATAGAAATAAATATAAGCCAATTTACTGTTTCGAGCGCGGGCTTTTGCCAGTGTTAAAGTTAATATAAGAAAATATTGTTTTCTTTGCGTATAAACAACAAAGTAGACTTTTCACTTTCGGTTTCAGGTTTTTGCATTTACACCTTTTAAAGCGGTTACACAGTGATCCAATGAAGTTAGTGAATTATTCTCTCGATGATTTGTTTAATTTTCACAAATTTTTAAATGATCCTAATGAGTGTGTGCTAAGCCTTCAATGTTACTTAGTCCGGTTACTATCGTAGGAAGAGGACAAAGGGAGGAGAAAAAGATGTATTAATGGTCTATCTGCCGCAAGAACTCCTCCTAAACGGTGAATAGTCTTGATAAGAAATTTGCAGGAACGGACATAGGATATGTGATTTTATCATAAATTCAATATTTTTGACTACAGACAACAATTAAATAATTAACAGAGAAAGCCCTATTGACTCAGTGATACGCGATGAAGATCACTACTTTATTTTTCAATCAACTATCACGTCATCCTTCAGGAATTCTTATACATTTGGAATAACTTATTTTTAAAATCAACTGTCGTGTGATACTTAAAAAAACACAAGCATGTGGTATAACTTATTTTTATAGTCAAACATCATGTGAACATTAAGAAAACCGCGATTATGTGATCTTTCTGAGGAAATAAATAAATAATTAATTTGTGGAATAATAACTGAAATTACTCAACTCGACGCTTGATTTTCATTTTTTGAAGTTTGCAGTCTATTTAATTTTAGTTATTTATAGTTGTATCTTTTCCTTATCAGATTTTATTCAAGAAATTGTCGATAAATTGACACCGGAACAGAAATGTATTGATAGATATGATATAGTTGTGTGGCGATCCTGAATTCCTTCCGATGACGTCACTCTTGAAACTACTTACTTAGCTGCGCAATACACGAGCGATGCACGAGGCAGCAGACTAGACATTCATGCGCCAGATAACTGAATTTCATCTGTTTTTTGTGTTCCATTAATATCTAACTAGCACTTTCTTAATGTTTCAATAAATGTTGTTAATTTTTATACCTAAAGTTGTTGCTCTAATTTCATGAATATTATGGATGAATACCTTTACATAATCAAGCATCCATATTGGTGACCCTACAAGTGAATGAACCTCGTTTTCTGTGCCGCCGTACAGTTTAAAATGGATCCATCGGAAATTTGCTCAAATGGCGGTCAGCGTATTGTACAAGATTAATTAGATTTTCAAGTTCTCTTTAACAAGCCTAATTGACAATACTGGACAATATTAATTGACTTTCGAGAATGACTAATACGGCGTCCTGTGGTCAGTGAGTTTATTTTTTATCAATTGTACTATTTGTGTATGTATTCGGTATTTTGAAGTTGAATTATTGATTTTGATGCATGAAGTTAACTGCCTGGATAATTTTCATCATAACTTATGTAAGATAATTTGGTTTTACATTTTCGTATTGATTACTTTGAGTTTCAATATAATATTTCATTTGTAATTAGCTATTTCAAGGCAATTGCTGAAGTTATTTTTTGTATTGTGATTTTGATTGCTTGGCTCAAACATGCCTGGAAATAATCAGGAATCCGTCAGTGACGACGCCACAATTGCTCGTGTTGGCGTCAAACTACCGCCTTTTTGGAAAGCAAATCCGGCGTTGTGGTTTGTACAGCTTGAGGCGCAATTTGCCTTGGCCGGAATTACTGTTGATGATACAAAATTTAATCATGTTATTTCTGCAGCCGATTCTGAAATTTTGAATTCTGTCAGTGATATAATTTTGAGACCTCCCGATATTGATAAATATACAATATTGAAAAAGCGTTTGATTGAGTTGCATTCAGAGAGTGAAGCTTCTAAAATTCGTACACTCTTGCAAGGATTAGAACTTGGCGACCAGAGGCCATCACAGTTGTTAACACGCATGAGAGCTTTGGCTGGTGATACTGTTGGGGAACCATTACTAAAATCTCTCTGGATGGGTAGACTTCCAAATAGCACCCAAACAATATTGGCTGCTTTGAGCGAGGATCTGGCTGGTCTGGCAACTGTTGCAGACAAAATTAGTGATTTAACTAACCATTCCAATATTAATGCAGTTCACGTTACACCTTCAACTTCTGATGCTAGGATAACCCAACTTGAACAACAAGTCACTCAATTGACTACATTAGTTGGCGAGCTTTCTTCAACCATACGCCAAACACGTTCTCGAAGTAGAGTAGACAATTTAACTACGGACGTAGTCGCTCCCGAGACCGCTTTCGGAAATATAAAAAATCCTCGAGTGGTATTTTTTTTTATCATACTAATTTTGGTAAAAACGCAAGGAAATGCAATTCTCCTTGTTCTTTCAATTCTTCGGAAAACTAAATCGGCGATCGTCCACTGGCCTTGGCAACGATCGCCAAGTTAATCGAATTATGTTGGCTGATAGGATTAGTAAACTGAGATTTTTAGTGGATACCGGAGCAGACGTATCAGTTTTGCCAAAATATTATGCTCCAAAAGCTGATTCCTCAAATGATTTACTCCTCTTGGCTGCTAATGGCACCAAAATATCGACTTTTGGTCGAAAGCGCCTGACTCTAGACTTGAGTTTGCGTCGAACCTTTACTTGGCCTTTCATAATAGCGAATGTTAACCAACCAATCTTTGGTGTCGATTTTTTGAAACACTTTAACCTTTTGGTGGACGTTAAGAGTGGCTTTTTGATTGATGGAATAACTAAATTAACCACTCAAGGCAAATACACAAACATTGATTCGTTAACTTCTGGTATATCTATTTTGCTTGGTGATTCAGAATTCTATGGGATTTTATCGCAGTTCCCGGAACTAACCAATCCATCTCAACCAACGAGAAACAACAAGCCAACTAAAGTTCATCACTTTATCGAAACAACTGGTCAACCAGTATTTTCGAGGCCTCGTCGCTTATCTCCCGAGTTGCTTAAGATAGCGCGTCAGGAATTTGAATTTTTAATGTCTCAGGGTATAGTGCGTCCTTCTAGCAGCCCATGGGCAAGTCCTCTACACATGGTGAAAAAGTCTAATGGCGAATGGAGACCGTGTGGCGACTACCGTCGTTTGAATGCAATTACCATTCCTGATAGGTACCCAGTACCTCATATCCAAGATTGCACTCAAATTCTTTTCAATAAAACCATTTTTTCCACCCTAGATTTGATGAGAGCTTATCACCAGATTCCTGTTAACCCGGCTGACATACCAAAAACAGCTATTACAACTCCATTTGGTCTTTTCGAATATGTTTTTATGCCCTTTGGCTTGCGTAACGCCGGTCAAACCTTTCAACGCTATATACATCAAGTTTTGTCTAACTTAGATTTCTGCGTTCCATATTTTGACGATGTACTAATTGCATCGAATAACTCTGAGGAGCACAAACAGCATTTGAAGCAAGTATTTGAGCGATTGTCTCAACATGGTTTAAAACTCAACCCTTTGAAATGTGTTCTTGGAAAACCGCCAGTAAAGTTTTTAGGATGTCTGATCACATCCGAAGGTGTCAAACCTTTACCAGAGAAAGTTCAGGCTATTTCTCAATTTCCTAAACCTCAAACTATTGCTGAACTTAAGCGCTTCTTGGCTATGCTTAATTTTTACCGTCGTTTTCTGCCTAATGCCGCAGATACACAAGCTAGTTTACATGAATTTTTAAAAAATTCAAAAAAGAACGACAAGCGACCCGTTTCCTGGACAGACGTCACTCTGGCAGCTTTCGAAAAATTCAAAGCTGACATTATTAATGCAGCTACTCTGACTTTTCACGCACCTAATCAGCAATTATCTATCATGGTCGATGCTTCTGACTTGGCTATAGGAGCCGTCCTTCACACTACTACATCCCTTGGTCATAAGCCACTTGCATTCTATTCGCGAAAACTTTCACCTTCAGAACGTAAATACAGTACGTATGATAGGAAACTTCTGGCGATATATGCAACCGTAAAACATTTCCGACACTTATTGGAAGGTCAAAATTTCATAATATTCACAGACCACCGACCTCTAACGTTTGCTTTTACCAAAAAATCTTATTCTTCTTCTCCAAGACAACTAAGATACCTTGACTTCATTTCTCAGTTCAGCACGGATATAAGGCACATAACGGGTTCAAAAAACGTCGTCGCCGACACTTTATCCCGTATTAGCGACGTGCATTTACCAAAAGTAGACTTTTCTGCCATGGCGAATGCACAGGCTTCTGATGAAGAACTTCAAGCTCTTTTATCAAAGAATGAACTGTCACTTCTTTTGAAACCTCTCTCTACTGACCCCACTTCATCGAAACTCTACTGTGATATCAGGAATAACATAGTCAGACCTTACGTACCAGCGAGTTTCAGAAAGACAGTCTTCCAATCTTTGCACAATCTCTCTCATCCAGGTATCCGTGCCACTAAACGTCTGATTGGGCAGAGATTCGTATGGCCATCTATGCAAAAAGACATTTCCAACTGGACTCGTTCATGTCTGGATTGCCAAAGATCCAAGGTAATCAGACACACCAGCAGTCCTCTTCAGTCTTTCCATCTACCTTCAGCGAGATTCGATCATGTCCACTTGGATCTTGTAGGACCTCTTCCGCCTTCAGACAACTGTGAATACCTAATCACCTGTATAGACCGTTTCACACGATGGCCTGAGGCAATCCCCATCTCCGACATTTCCGCCGAAACCGTTGCGCGTGCATTCATTAGTAAGTGGATCTCACGCTTCGGCTTACCTTCAATCATCACAACGGATCAGGGACGACAATTCGAAAGTAACTTGTTTTCCTTGCTAAGCAAACTTTTGGGCGTCCAAAAGATCAGGACGACCCCTTACCACCCATCCAGCAATGGAATTGTTGAGCGTTTTCATCGATCTTTAAAGCAAAGCCTCAGATGTCACGCATCCACGAAATGGACCGAATCAATTCCAGTGGTTTTGCTCGGACTCAGAACGGCATTAAAGGAGGATCTACAGTGCACATCAGCCGAACTAGTTTATGGTTCAACCCTGAAACTACCAGCGGAATTTTTTGAAATCCCTTTACTTAACGTCGAACCTCATCAGTTCTTAAAAAATTTACGAAACGTGATGGATCAACTTAAACCTGTTTCAACTGCATCTCATGACAGACAAAAAGTGTTCGTGCATCCAGCTTTAGGGACTTGCACACATGTGTTCGTGCGCCACGACGCAGTTAAAAAACCACTACAAGCACCGTACGATGGTCCTTACTGCATACTCAGACGAACTGATAAAACGTTCACAATCGAGATGAACGGCAAAGAGTCTACAATCAACATTGATCGTGTAAAGCCTGCGTTCTTCGAGAACTCCCATCAGTCATCTGCACCAACCACAGCATCACCACCTGTGACAGCTCCATCTTCAATGCAGTCAGTACCTGAACCTTCTCCATCGAGTCCGGCCTCACCACCAAATTCCTCTCCACCACCTTATGTGACGAGATCTGGCCGTCGGGTACACTTTAACCCTCGTTACCTCTAACTCCAGTGCCTGCTGCACTACTAGAGGGGGGAGTACTGTGGCGATTCTGAATTCCTTCCGATGACGTCACTCTTGAAACTACTTACTTAGCTGCGCAATACACGAGCGATGCACGAGGCAGCAGACTAGACATTCATGCGCCAGATAACTGAATTTCATCTGTTTTTTGTGTTCCATTAATATCTAACTAGCACTTTCTTAATGTTTTAATAAATGTTGTTAATTTTTATACCTAAAGTTGTTGCTCTAATTTCATGAATATTATGGATGAATACCTTTACATAATCAAGCATCCATAGTTGCAAGAGTTTTTAGATTCAAATTTTGAAACTAATGTGAATTATAACTAAAGTAAAATATACGAAGATATATTTTGTTTTATCTATTCTGTTGGATGGTAGAAGCGGATGACATATAGCATGGTGGATGATATATTCCACAGATTGTAAGCGCCTAATGATACCATTGAGTACAATGATGTAATTTACAATAATGGATAATTTATGAGGAATAGAGAATGGTTGTTGAATTGGTAATTTTGGCACTGACTAATGAAAGTTTAGGTCAGATAAATGAAAAGAAAATATGTCGTATATGAAGGGAGGTATTACAGAATATCTATCTGTAGATACGCTAATGGGCAATAACAAGTAACATCATATCCTGTAGAGTTCTTCAACTCCTCTGATTTGTCAGGGGTACCTTCTGCCGAGCTGAGATTTAAAGTTGATGTGCCAGTACTATTGATACGTAATCTCGACGTACCGAGACTTCGCATTGGCTTACAGTTATAAATTACACACCTAGGTACAAATGTTTTGCGAACTACTGTTATGACTGGGACAGCGAGAGGAGAGAGTATTTTAATTCCACGCATTCTGATAATACCGAAGGATTTACCATCCAAGTTTAAAAGGTAACAATTGCCTTTAAAATTAGCATTTGCCATTCTCAGGGGCAGACACTCAAAGGGGCAGGAAAACATTTGGAAAAGCCGTATCTTTTCCATGGGCAACTATATATGGCGTGTTCACGTGTGTCCAGCCCTCAAAACCTCTACATCTGTGCAAAAAACGAAAAACAAAAAACGTAGCATACAAAAGTGTGTTAGCATAGTTAAACAAATTACCTAACTATAACAGCTGTTACTCCGCTTAGTCGTTCAATTATGTATTATCATCCGTCAAAACTTTTAATTTCCCCATTCAACATGTAACGAAACATTCACATTCGTGATATAGAAAAATTTAATAATTCAAATTCTTCGCGCACGAAGTCGCGGGTAACAGCTAGTAAGTATATAAATAACAAATTGAGACGTTTTGACCTTATTTATCAAAATACATCTACCCTTAAATAAAAGGTTTGTAATTGTCTAAAATTTTCAAAGAACTGAAAAACTAAAACACAAGTATTATAGGCTTTTATTGGCATGCAAATGTTTATAATATCGTAATTAAAATTAACTTAATATGTAATTTTTAAATCTAATGTTAATTTTAATTAAAATTATTTAATATGTAAATTTTTAAAAAATGCATTCCAATTTTCCATGGAGTGGAATTGGGTGAGATTTTCTACTACGTTTCACCCCATTTTAAGCATTTGTAAAAAAATATGGATATTTATTTATGCAGAAGAATCCACAAAAATCCAAACGCCAAGAATTTGAAATTTCTGATAATCCAAACATCTTTTTAAAATTTTCTTTAAAATTTTTCCAGAAAAATGAAGGAAAAATAACAATTACGAATCAGAAACAAAGCTAATTATTCCTAATTTAAAAGAAGATTTCGAATTGGTCTTTAAGAATGAATGCAGCACCTTAATTAGTAGAAACAAACTCAGATTTATTCTTTTTTTATTTTAACTTTTTTGTCAATGTACCGTGATAATTTGCCGCGTGCTGTTTCCGTTCACCTTCACAAAGCATCCAGAATCAAAACTCTACTGCATATTATATGTCAAGAATATTTTACCGAATTTCCCGAAATCCGAACGGAGATCAGCCCCAATTAGTTCAGATTCCTGGGTTCTACTATGTAGCTTTATAAGTATACGTACTGTAATAAAATGTTGCTTAATTGAGAAAGATCAAACCTTCATTTTGTGTGTATTGTCTATAAAAAGTTTTAAATAAAGTAAGCCGAAAAAATTCATTGTACTTTTAGGATGCAAAAATAGAAGAAAATTACCCCGGTGAATATAATTTTGCCATAAATTTAAATACCAATACATGTTCATAATTTTGCCAATATATGTCCATGCATAAGAATGAATGCAGCATCTTAATTAGTAGAAACAAACTGAGTTAGATGAGCTCCTAAGTGCATATCAAACAAACAGAGAATTTTCCAAACATATACCACTTTTTAGCCCATCCTCTTACCCATTTACTGTAGTTCTTTTTCCGGATTATAATACAAATGCTGTTATTTGATTTAATTTTGCGTTAAGATTTGACACTGTATATGGATATTTTAATTTAATGTACACCTTAGTTCGAATGAGTGATTTTTTTAAACTGTCACGTATTCACAACTATATCACTATAAATAAATAAAAATATTAATAAAAGAAGTTATAAATGTAGAAGAGTAAAAAATAATTGCAGACAACGACAAGAAGTAAGAATCTGGTGGATGACTTCATCAGAGGCCAGACATCTATGCAGATTCAAAAATGGAATAGGTTTTCTGTAGAGGAAAAAGACTTTAAGGTCTGATATTTAATATCCTCTTTCGGCCTGAACCTAATCCGGGAAGTATTGGAAAGAAAAACATTTATCCACAAAGAAGAAATTAAAGACAGTCCTTTAAATAAAGTATGAAAAGAAGGGCTTAAAATCTTATCTCTAATAACATTTGTGGAACAAAGGAGGGCGCTTTACCAAATGTGTTACAATGTAAAGAAGGCGAATAGAAGCGTGCACCTATCTCCATCTAGTGAGGGAAACACTAACTAAAGAATTGAAAATTTTTTTGTATATTTTTTATAAGGATTTTTTAGGGTTTTTTTGTTTTATTTTTGATTTTTTATAAAATTTTTTTGACTTTTTAATGTATTTTTATAATTTTTTTTATTTTCAATTTTTTAAATATTTTATTATTTTTTTTATTCATTTTCATTTTTTTTTATTTTCATTATTTTGTTCAGATAAAATTTTAGGTGAGCCATTAAAAATGTAAGAGGGTGTGGAATGAGTATCAAGGTGCAATGGAGAAATTGAGAGGAAAATTATTTATGAATACTTTAATTCTTAATAAAATAGTGTACTGGAAAGCCGTTTAGCTTTAAATTAATATTTAAATTATCAATGGCTTTGACAAAAGCATATTGGTTGTTGCAGATATTTTTGATTCTTTTAATTTGAGAGTGGATGGTATTTTTAATGACTTTTAGGTTGAGATTGGTATGATAATGAGAAAGAGAAATGGCTCTAAAATTAAAGTCATCCCTCTTGTCATAGATGCCAACCGAAATGCTTGAAACTATAAGTTTAATTACTAGATCTAAATAATTACAATTATTGCTATTATCATTGGTTTTATTAAGTTTCAGTTCTTCCGGATAGCAGTTAATTAAATTGTCCAGGTTGTCAAAGTCAAATACAATGAGGTCATCAATGTAACAATAGGCAGAAATGAGGTTATTTTTAATGAATTTTCTCTCGAATGTATGAAAAAAAACATTCGCCAGTGCACTGGAGAAACTCGTACCCATAGGAAGACCACACGATTGCCTGTAGTAGCTGATTCCATCGAAAAGATAATTTTCACAGATGTTAATATTGCAAACTTCTAGCCATCTATTTTTATCTATGAAATTAGAGTTTAGGTATAAGTCATATAAATTAATGCATGCTTCAATTAATTTCTCATGTGGGAGGCTGGTGAAAAGATTCTCACAGTCAAAAGTGTTGATGCTATGAATTTTATTATTTTTAAGAAAGTTCAGAATTTCAATGTTAACTGATTATAAAGTTTTCTTCTTTTTCAATTTTTTGAGAATGATTTTAAGAATGTTTAAGAAGAATTTTCCAAAATAAAAATTGTAACTGCCTGTGCCCCTATAAATAACAATTTATATCTAAAGTCATTTCCATGGAGTGAAATTATTTTTAACTTTTAAAAGAGATAAGCTTAAGTGAAAACGATTACACTTTCACTCAAGTAAATAATTCATGTGTTGATAAAGAAATTAGAGCCGATAAATATACATTTTAAAACAGACAGAACAAAATTAAAACAGCTAAAATAGCTTAAGAAATTTTTTCATTTCTTTTAAAAAATAAAAGATTCACGTTAGCATTCTGGATAAATCCTCTTGTGCAAATCCTATGAAAATAGTCCCTTAAAACGCAAACAAGACCCCATCCCATGACCTGCATCAGTTAAGTCTTCCGCTTCGTCTATCTCAGAGATGTGCCGCACTTGCCGTGAAGGACATAGTGGCACTATGGAAAGTATAAATTTAGGCGGACATTCGATTTTCTGTGAACTTCCTTTGTTTGTGCTTTGGCGCTGAAGCAACCTCCTTTGGAGGGCAGAGCTTCCCGTGAAGGAAGAATATTGGAAGTCCTTAGGCGCAGCGTGTGCTGTGCTGCTATATGTTAGGCACAACTTCATAAGCATGGCCTAATACTATATTCATACTGGTGTGAAACACCATTTTCTCGAAAAAATAAGTTTAAGATGTAGAGTTAACAATGTTTCTTACAATATAATGAAACTTTTGATGAAATGATTAAAAAGAGAACACTTAGAAATGAAGGCGAGCCAGAAAACGTTCAGATCAATATCAAAATAGTTGAAGTCAGCGAACAGAAAATCGTGTTAATTCACAAATTGAGAAGACCATTATGGAAATTAATATTGTGAATATTGTATTTTCGGTACTTTTCCATTATACGAACTGCGATACAAATGACAGTCGAAATCAGAATAAACCTGTTTCACTCTCAGCCCGTAAGTTGCGATAGCATAATCGTCAGCACATCACTCTCATATAACCTTCGTTGCGCGTTCGCTCCTTGAATGACAAAATTTTTCACTGAGTGTTTTCACTCGCTATAATTACCTTTTCCTTCCTACAATAATTCTCTCATCGTTTTATTATGACTTTAATAGTTTAATTGAATTATTTTTAAAATCCTTTAAACTTAAAATTTTTCAAAAAACCTACGAAAATTGTTCTTTCTAAGAATATCCATTAATAAATTATCTTCATTTGGTACATGCATTAACTAGCAGGTATAATTTCCGCATTCATCAAGCCACATCTGTCATATATAAGGGTGATGAGGACTGCGGTCTAGAATCGTACTTCGTTTATTGCACTAAATTGCCTATATCTTTACTAATAATAAAAGCGAATGTATGTCTGTCTATTGGCGTTCATGGAGATAGAATGCAGCGATTTTGCTGAAAATGCATGGTGTGCGTATAACAAAGCGCAGATGCGGCAAGTTTGTTTTTAATTTTCTTCTAACTTTAATAGTTTCTGAAATAACAAAATTTTCCTCTATCTTGGATTTCATCCCCCCTTTTCTAGTCTTTTTTGAATGTCTGGGAAACTATTCAGTTTTCGAATTAAATTGATTTAACAAATAATTTATCGTAAAATTCCCTACAAACACATACTTTTATTTTGCTTCTTGCTTTTATAGTTCCAGAGATATTTAAGAAAAACTAAAAAAGTGGGGAAGAAATCCAAGACGGTAGTAAACTTTGCAACCCATTATCTCAGAAACAATTAAAGCTACAACAAATATAAAAGCATGAGTTTGCAGAGAATTTTAAATTCTGTAATTTTTTGTTTCACGTGTAATTTGAAAATTAAATAGTTTTCGAGATATTCAAGAAAAACTAAAAAAGGGGTCAAAATCCAAGATGTTGGTTAAATTTCAGATCCATTATCTCAAAAACTTTTTAAGAAGAAAAATAAAGGTGTGTATTTGTAGATAATTGTACGCTCTTTATTTTATTTAATAAGATGTGATTTCAAAACTGAATAGTTTCTGAGATACTCAAGAAAAACTAAAAAAGGGGGAAGAAATCCAAGATGGTGGCAAAATTTAAGACCCATTATCTGGGAAACTATTAAAGCTAGAATAACAATAAAAGCATGTATTTGTAGGGTATTTCACGCTCTTTAATTTCTTAAATCAATTGTAATTTGAAGAAAAAGGGATGAAATCTAAGATGGCGGTGCGAGCTTACCCCCGTGGACCAGGGATTCTTAGTATGTTCATCAGGAGCCCTCAAGAGCATGTTTGCCAATTTTCAAAACCATATGGTTTAATAATTTTTTCAAACCCTTCGTTTATTGCACTAAAAATTGCCTATATCTTTACTAATAATAAAAGCGAATGTATGTCTGTCTATTGGCGTTCAATACCACAGACTGTTCGTTCTAGA
Source organism: Araneus ventricosus (assembly GCA_013235015.1). NCBI lineage: Eukaryota > Metazoa > Arthropoda > Arachnida > Araneae > Araneidae > Araneus > Araneus ventricosus. Next base: position 31,971 of record BGPR01010253.1, on the reverse strand, counting down.
GTTACGAAATTTGGCACGAATAAACTTTGAAGGGTGGGAATGTGTACTGCGAAGCGTGTGTTTCGAAATTTTAAATAATGAAGCTTTAGTTTAAGTTTTGACTTCTCATAGCAATAACTTCCATAAATCTATTAAACGAAGATCTTATTTATACCATCTTAAAATTAAAAGAAATTATCTTTTACGTGATACTGATTGTATTGCAGTACAATTTTTCCCCAATTTAAACAATGTTTGAAATATTATTTGCAACAACACTTTCCATTCTCACAATGAAAGTCAAACCTCTTTCATTGTTCATCAAATCTTTAAATCATATTCCTCTCTTCTGCTAAAGAGATGGTTATTCCTCAGATATTTTTAGTCAGAAATTCCACTTTTCGCTTAAGCTATGGAAAGGTGGTAAGTGATTCTATATATGGCTTATGGATGCCAGAATTTCTTTCTCTCTCTATGGATCTTGAGCACAAGATAATTTTTAATTCTGGATTAGATTTGTCATGCGCGTGTTTGCTAAAATAGATTGCCATAAATTCTAAATCTATCGATATATTAAGTTTTGCATTTCATAACAAAATGATAATTTTCCTTATTTATTTTAAGAGTTAAAATATATATAGCTTTGAAATCTGTTATTCATTTCTGTGTTATAAATGTTATAATACACTGGTTGACAAGTACTAACGAAAATTTTTTATTTTTCGAAATTCGGACTTGATAGTAATAGAATGGTTCGCAATCAGTTGCTGAGAATCGTGGGACATAGATCGTCAAAGAATTCGTCACGAGGACACCAGAAGGGGATGAAGGCGAAAATAGAGTTTGACCCATCCGGTTTCACAGAAACTGATAACGATATGTAACTTTCACCAATGGTTATGTTTGATGTGCATAATAATTACATGCATTTTCGAAAACACAGAACAAATATCCGGGAAGATATAAAGGTTTCCTTAAAAAATCCCTAATTTTTCCACATGTAGTTTGCTTATAATATGCAGAGTTTTCAACCAGATTGTACAAATCTTACAGAATACTTGACAATAGGCAAAAGAAGCATTGTATTAAAATTTGAATTAAAAAATTTCAATATTACAGGAAATAAAGAGAATTTGTAGTAAATTATTTTTTGCTGTTCATGTGCGACTCGTAGAGTTTTTTTTTTCATAACGTCAGAGATATATAGGGCAACGTATTTAAAAATTGCAGTTCAATACCATTAGTATTTAGAAAGATATCGGCATTGAAACTTCGCTAATTTCGGTACACTCTAAGAGAATCTAAATGAAGAGGTTCTTACAAAACTGATTATTTTTTAAACTTGAATCTTCGAACAGTGATATTGAATTTTATGAAATTAGAATTTCCTGAATACTCACGTATACTTATAAATTAAATACATAATTTAAATTATATTTCGAAGATTGATATTGTATTCCTAACCATTGTATTCCTATAAAGTCCAAATTTTTCGAAATCTAAAAAAATGTTCCTTAGCATTTGTCAATCAGCGTAGTTTAAGTATATACTTTCTAATCTATATTTTTGTATTTCTTTAGTGTACACTATATTCCCCATAACGGTATCTAGGAGGCAACCCATTCTACTTCAAGGTAAGAATATAAAATTTGGAAACGATTTTAAGTATCTTGGGCTTGTGATAGTCTACAAGTTATCCTGGACGCCACATTTAGATTACGTCAAAATTATTGTGATTAATATACAAAACAAGATTGCTAGATTTTGTCGTGTGACGTGGAGTGTGAAATTTGAGATAATAAAAGAGAGAGATTTGAGAGCAACTGAGAAGCTGATATTGTATGGAATCGGAGTATGGTATAAGGACACAGTGTTTATAAGTAGGAAGTTATTACAGATTCAAAACAGTAATATAACTAAAACTTACCGCACAATGTCAACAGTAGCGATGCAAGTCTTGGCGGGTTGCATTCCTCTTGATATAGTGACAAGAAATGAAGTTAAGAAATTAAAACTTTTTAAATAAAAAAATATATTGATATTGATGGAAAAGTAATATGGTCAAATGAAGTCAATGATTTCATTTGTTCTGATCCTCCATAGGAAAAAATTAAGATAGACTGGAATTTTAAAGATCAAATTGAAATTAATAAATATAATGTATTTACTAATGGTTCTAAATGTAATGGTAGAGTCGGTTGCGACCTTGTTATTTATTATGTGGACTGAATTCAGAGGGAGTTTTCTTGGAGACTGAACAGCGAAGCTACTGTTTTTCTTGATGAAGCCCAAGTAATTAAAATACTATAACGGAGACTTTAGATTTACAAGGTGAGAGCAATATTTATACAGATTCTAGATCTGTCTCATTGAATTCTCCTTGGTATCAATGTGAAATTATACTTAAAATTAGAAAGTGGATTCAAAATAAAGCTAACTAAAGACTTTACAGGGTAAAGGCCCACATTGGGATTGTTGGAAATGAGAAAGCTGATGGTCTTTCCAAAACAGGAACTGAAAAAATTGAAGTGATTTCAATGTAGGTATGTCAAAGTCATGGATTAAATCAAGGCTTATAGAAGTGGCTCTTCAAAATTGCCAAGAGATATGGGAAAACTCATTGGAAGTTAGGTACACATTTGGGCTTATGCCCAAAATAGACCTAAAGAGATGCATGGGTAATTTTTACCTAAACCAACCATACAAAGGACACGGAAATTTTCCAGTTTAATGAAAACGATTCTTTCAAAAAAAATGAAATTGTAAATGTGGTTTGGATAAAGGAAGAGTAAGGCTCAATATTTTGGTTGTAATCTTACAAAGATATTAGGAAAATGTATTTTCCAACTAACTTTGGGACATCGGGCTTAATGCAGCTAACTGTGAATGACTTGGCAAGAAATGGACTTATAGAAATAGTTAAAAATTTATTAGAGGTTTTTCTCTTACGTCTTATTTTTTATAATCGACCTGTCTAAAATTATACATTTATTCAATTCGATAAACATGGCAATATGAAGAATTGGACCAAATAGGGGAGAGAGGGATAAAACCGGGTAGCTAATACTCGAAGGCCTGTTGGAGCTAAACTATTAGACATAAAGTTTGACAAATTTTATTAAAAAATTCATTGCTTAATAAAGAACACTATATCATTCCTAAAAAGTCAAAATGTAATTAAATTTTTATCAATGATTTCTATAAAAAAATCCAACCACCCGGTTTTACCCCAATAATGAGTTAAAACCGAGTATACATGTTAACTTTATGGGAAATATGAAAACTAGATTTTCAGAGGAAAATTTGGAGACTTTTTTATTTTATATTACAATTTAAGAATATTGGTTACAAAATTCACATGAAAGGCAGTTGTTTTCTGCCTCCGCGCCACTGCAGCTTTCGTGGGTCAAGATAGGGGAGTTTCTACATTGAATCCACCCTTTGCATTCATTTAAATTAAAAAATAAATCTTTAAAATATAAAGAATAAACGTCTGATATGCTTTTATTGTCCTCAGCGGAAGAATAATCTATACTGCCTAGCGGCGTACCTACATAAAATAGCGCCCAGGGCAAATACCGAAACTGTGCCCTCCCCTCTTTTTTTTGAAATGTGTTTCTCAGTTCCTCTCAGGAAACTTTATGCCGGGGATTGCAAAGATTAAAAGTGCAAACAAACTTTAAAACATTACAAAAATGCAAATAAAGTTATAAAACATTTTTGAGTTGATAGGATTAAAAATTTTTTAACAAAATTGCACTAAATTTTCACTGAACATTTCCATTTCATTTATCTCGTATTTGAAAAATAATGTGAAACGATTGATGTTAAAAGGGAACTTCTACAATTTCAGCCGAAATTACATCTTTATTTTCGTTTGTAATTTGATGAAGGTGAATTTATCTTTGTTGTAAAAAATGGGGTTTCTACACAGCCTCGTTTTGGTACAAAATCAAAGTTTCCATGTGAAGTTAGAAGAACGCTTCTTCGCAGAAGAGCCTTTTCACATCAATATAGCAGTTCTCTGCTGGATGTCAGAAGTCCCCTTTTAACATCAATCGATTCAAATAAAATGTGTACAAATCTCTTAAACAGTCGAGAAGAAAGAACCCACACACATACGAATAAAAAAATCCCTTTTCGGCAAGCTTGAAGGCAAAGGTAGAAGATTTCTTTACGTTAATGTTACAAAAGTAATGACGCATTACATATTGATCAATACAGACATAGATAATGACTTTATTGTTTCTACACATTGCAATATTTACGCTGTGATTCTGTGTTTTCAAGACATTTAATTTTTTATTATATCAAGGTTTTATCATTCCATTTTTCATTCCAAAAGGTTATGCTAGATTTATCGGCCAGTACATTGGTCATTTTTTTTATATCTCAATACATAATCATTCAACAGGTAGGAGTCATAAAGAAATAAACATCTTAGCAGTGCATATATCTCCTAGATAACACTACGCCAGCCTATCTAAAACAGTAACAAGAAATTCACTCTTGAAACGAATGAAGAAAGACTCTTGATTTAAAAATTAATTTATTTAATCTAGGTTACCATATGAATGTGCTAACATTACTTTGTCATATGGTAAAATCACATGACATGAAACATTTAAACACTACTAAAATGAGCTCATTTAGAGAACTCCCTGGTTACAGAGATAATAGTCACTAAATTCTTAACATATAAGAGAATAAAAATTATTCAACATTGTGAGTGGCAAATTTAATACGCGTGTTGAATGTATAGGATATGAATGCAGTCAATTTGAGCAGTAAATTTAAATCTCCATCGACGGTTAAAAACAAATACTCAGACAGAAAATCCCAAAACAATTTAAAAGTTAAGGAGATATTTTTCAATATCAAAAAGGATAAAGGGGACTCTCATTTAAATATCAATCTTTTTTGGCTATTTTATATTGAATTTATTAAACAAATATTGGCCCAGCCATGTTTAGTTAAATATCAAATTAAAGTAATCTGTCAAATTAACTATTTTCTTAATTAAAATTAAATAATTAATTGCGTCAAAATCTTCACTCAATATATTTATCTTATAATTATCTTAATTTAAATAAAAGTCATTGTGGCTATGTATGTATGTTCCACATCTCCTACTAAACCACTGGACTGGTTTCAACCAAACTTTGCGCACTTTTTATTTAAGAAAAGAGAAATGACACCTTCATCTTTTCAAAGCCTAAAAGATGCTTAAAATTTCACTTAATTAAAAATTAAGCAAGGCGTTTTTCCGCGATATCTTTCATTTTCATAAATTTGTTTCTCTCATTTTAATATTTTTTCAAAATTTATTTTAAACTGAATTCGTAACAATATTCTTGTTGAAGAACAAGAATAATACGAAGAACTGTTTCCAGAAGGAAGAATGCTAGAAGAAAATTTTAAAAGTAGAGGATTAACAATTTATATTGGGACCAACTATTGATTTATTTTCATGCTATTAATTAATTAATAATTAAATAGTTAATTTAATTGTTTCAAAATATTCATTAAAACCTTTCTTTTACTTTAGTAATTGTTAACAAAATTTGAAGTACCTATATAACAAATAATAATGTATGGAGAAAACGGATGTTTTTAAAAATCGTCTGGTTAAATTAATATTCTCATTTTAATTAAAATATCAATTTGTTTACCGTATAAAAAGTGGAAGTGAATGCGGCTGATGGGAGCTCATAACTTCTAAGTAATTCTTGCTGTAAAAAAACATTTAATTTGAAAGTAGTTTGTTATGATAAGGTGATAATTCCTCTAATTGAAATTTTCTTTCTATCCTCAATCGTAACGGAGCTATGGGGAAATGATAAATTAGGGGGAATTGAATATCGCTTTTCAGCTCATAACTTATAATCAATTCTAGCAGACAAAAAAACTTTTAGTATAAAAGCTGTCCCTCATGATAAGTTGATAATGCGCCTAATTGAAATTTTTTTCGTAACAAAGCTATGGGGAAGTGGTAAGTTGGAGGAGGGGATTGAAAATTGATTTTTAGCTCATAACTTCAAAGCAATTGTAGCTATCAAAAAAGTTTCATTACTAAAGTTGTTTGTTGTGTTAAGGCAATAATTCGCCTAATTTGAATTTTCTTTCTATCTTCAATCGTAAGGGAATTATGGGAAAATGAAAAGTCCGGAGATGTAAGGAAAATAACATTTCGCCCTCTATTTTCATAAGGATTAGAGCTACAAGAATGAAAGTGGGTATAAGAGACTGCAAATGACGAGAGCTTTCCAACAAGGGGCAACATGCATAGGGTGAAAGATATTATAAGTTGGGGGAGAGGAGGGAAGGAAGGGAAAATCACTTTTCAGCTTATAACTTCTAAGCAATTGCAGCTATCGAAAAAGGGCAAATGCAAAAATTGTTCGTTATGATAAGGCAATAATTCGCCTAATTTTAATTTCCTTTGTATTTTCAATTGTAAAGGGTTTATGGGAAAATGAAAATTTCCACCCCCATTGAGCTGGATAGCCCATCTATGAACTCGACAAAGATTTTCACTATCCTTACAACCTACCCAATGCTGGCTAAAATTAAATCAAAATTACTTCAGTTATCGTGTTCACAAGATAACATGGGAAAAGCGTTATACATATACACACACACACACATATATATATATATATATCAATGTCATGAAAATCAATAAATGTTGAAATAAAATTTAGAGACTGTAGTTAATCGGTAAAAGCGTATAGATGCTCATCAGGGTAAGTAAAATCTATACGAACCGCTAAAAAATTAGTGAAATCATAATGTTTTCTGCGAACAGTGCTGGCATAAAGCTAAAAACACTGTCCTTTACCCCGAACATTATGATAAACCAAGAATTTGAATGAAACACCAAAAATTAGAAATAATTTTACGAACCAAAAACTGAGAGATGCAGCCAACGGAAGACGTGACAAAGGAATGAACCTAACGCGTCATGTAGGGTCCGGATGTTTACAAAATATCAAATTACTTTCTTTTGGGCCAAACTTCTAAGGTTGGGGGAGTTTCGATGAAGAATATGAAATCGATGGAAACAAAGATGATGTGAATGTTTTTATGAATGTTTATGTTGTATATGTTGCTTTTACAATTATGCTATGATTGTTTCTTATTTGTTTTATATATATATATATATCAGATCTGAAGAAATTTTCCGGAAGTCGTGTTATGAGAACCATTGCAATATGTAGACTTCCTATAAGGAATCTACCTAAAAATTATATACATTACTTTTTTCCCATAGACAGACATTTTTCCATATAAAAACTCGGAAAAATGAAGTAAATCTTTTGCTAACATAGATAAAATCATATAGAAGCCTTAGTGACAAACATATTTAATAATATTCATGATATAATTCATCACATAATTTCATACGTGTCTTTAAATATATTAATTAAAATTTTCAACTAAAAAAGTTAAAAAATGTTTTATCTAGCACTTTATGACAAAGTTGAAAGTCATTGCATGAAATTAGGGGATACGATATTGCATGGGGAAAAAATGATGATTCAAACATGAAATAAAATTGCAACGTTATTAATTTATTTTTAATATGTAAATTTTAATTCCTTATTACTTTAGTATACATTTTTTGTGTTCATAAAAAAACGATACATTATTTCTGAAAAATTTTGAAGAAATCAGAATGTGTATTCGAAGTGTAATAAATTAACCTTTTGGTCTTTAAATGAAGCAAAAATGTTTATAATTGCAATACTTTAGTACTAAAATGTTTGTACATGTACTAAACATGAGGATTACAAACAAAACAATGATTGTCACATTTACATATTTAAATAATTTTTTTGATTAAATATTGGTAGTTTAATGATTTGATAGTCAATGCAAATTTTAATGCGTTTGTTAACAGTAAAATTAATTGGCGACAATAGCGTAACTCAGTGAGGAAAGAAAATCTTAATCTCTTCTTTATGTATTTGTTCTCGTTAATTATTAAAGAAATCTCTTTTATTTTTCTTGATTTCAACATCAATACGGACTGATAATTTTTTACCATTAACTGCAAAATTTTACGCAGTCTTTTCTCTCTCTCTCAAACTTTTGGTTTGTTTGCGTTTGGCATAACAACTGCATCTAGATTTTGAGAAATAAAATTTAAAATAAACACTATCGCATTTTCATCATACAAATTATGCAAATATTCAGTACCAAAAGCAATGTAAAGATAACGAACTTGCATCTTTTAAAGTTGTTGGAGTGTTCATACGCTGCGCGAAAAAATTATGGTGTATTTTTGGTTCTTCACTCTTTGCTGATTGAAAATAGGAATGACATTTTTGGTAACCATTTATCACCAATTTACGAAGGAACTAATTCCAGTCAGTATGAATAAGGCATACCATGATAAACCGTCAGAAACCATACGGAGATAATCACCCCAACCATCTTCCCTTATCTCCTACCCGACCGAGACTCATATCTGGGAAGCAACCTTCCTTTTAAACGAGCTTTTAATTTCATTGAGAGCCAGCAGATCTCTGAAACATAATATTGCTTCTTATTTTGTCTCAGATTGAGGTTTCCGGGTTGTAAAAATGACTGTATCCTTAAGATTTTTCCACATTTTATTGAAGCCATTTCAGTTTTTAAGAATCTTGAAAATAAGAGCTTCAAAAAACACCCTACTTTTCTTTTAAATACAACCAATTAAGTCCTTAATTTTGCACCCCCTGCAATTGCGACAGGGAACGTGCACTACCTGCCCCATCCTAGCTACGCCACTGACACTGTCTGGCCCGGTCTTACGCCATTTGGAGTACCCGGTTTTACCCCGAGTGAAGAGGTTATATAAAACGAAATAGAACCATGCAATTATTGGAATAAATCTTTACTGTTTGACAAGGTATAAATCCTTAAATAACATATAATAAGCAAGACCATGTATATTTTTTATAAATATAATGATTTTGATGCTTGTTATTTGTTTATTACTTTATTAAATATCTTTTGATTGAATTGTTGATTGTTTGATTAAATAAACGTTGCGTTAATCCTTGTTTTATATTTTTATCAATAGGTGTTCTGAATTTTCGAACAGAGTTTCGTAATAAATTAGTCGCTTTTCAGTGGAGTATTCGCCATTCCCTTGAATAAGCTTGAAAAGTGTGTGGAATAAAGATTTTTCTTTTTTTGTGAAATAGAGAGTATTAAGATGGGAATTTAAGTTTAGTTTAGTTATATTGACTTTCCGTTTTCAAGCAACACGAGGGCTATTTTAGGGCGGACTCTTAATTTGAACCACGGTCAAATGACGAGGTTGACATCTGATCTGGCACGCCATCTCCAAACTTCCGCACCACAACAGGGGCGAGACGTTTGGCCCAGTATGTATGATTTAGCGTGCAACAGGCCCACTACAGAACGGATCTGCAGTGGAATCGGGTTTTGAACCTGGAGCCCGACACCTCACCACTTTGCCACCGCTGCCTGATGGGAATTTAAGATTGTTGAAGTTATGCATGGCTAACGGTATTATGTAAACCCCCAAAAAATCAGGTGAAGTAAAAATGAAAAACTTTTATTTATTTTTTTCCTAGAGCCAAGTAAATGCTTCTTATTGGTTTATAATTTTATTGAAAATCTTTCGCTTGAATTGTTCTTGACCCTTTGGCTTTAATAAATAATTATCCATTTTTTTATCGCTTAACTAGTATGTGTTCTTTTGAATTTTTAAGCAGAATTTCTTAATAGAACTGTCACTTTTCTATTGATAATCTGTTACTGTCATGAATAAACCATGAAAGTCTGGGGAATTATTTTTCTTGAAGGAATTAAGATGGGAATTTCACCTGGCTGAAGTTTTGTATGGATAAGGTTTTATGCAAAGGCGAATGTTTGCTATGTGGTAAGAATACGAAATACACTATTTGGTAAGTGATTGAAGGTTAAGAAGGTGAAAGAAAGTTTTCTTAATTTAAAGTCATATATGATTATCAGTTATAAAAACAACTTGTCACGCTTATTTAGAAAGTTACACATAAGAATAAGTGATATCCTACAAAAATTAATGAAAGTTAGTACCCCATTGGAACAATAAATTTTCTGGATAATATCTGTAGATTTAACACTCGAAAATCATATTCAAGAAAAAATATGCCCTACCTTATAAATTGATTTAGACATTCCATTAATTGTTTTTTGGACGAGTTTCTTGCTTTGTTTATATAGAACTTCTATGGTGTCATCCGACTTCCGGAGTAATGCGTCATGACTGGGTTTAAAATTAACCGGTAAATCTCAAAATAGCCCTCGTATTGCTACAAAAAAGGGATTTTAATTTAACTAAAACTAAACGTCGAAATAATGTTTTGATAACGATACTTCAAAATTTCAGCACTTTGTTGATTTCGATTGTTATGGATGTTTCGAAATACCAAATTTGTGGCTTTTATTTCTGTAGCTTTGGATGTTTATCTCAAACAATTGTCTAATTTTACTGAACAGCTGCCATAATATCTTTGCAAAGGCTCTTTTCAAAGATACATAAATCTATCTTCCATGTGTATCGAACTCGGATGTTATTCGATTTTTCAACGAATCGATTAAATAAATTTATTGACGAAAATAATTGACATTTAAAACAATTCCGAATTCTACCTTTTCTGAAGAAAACATGACACTCATTGAGAAATTTTTAAAAGAATACATTAGCTATATTCCTAAAAATACATAAAAGCTGTCTTGTATTAATTTCAATTTTGTCGTTCCTTAATTTTCATGTTTAAGAAAGAAATTATGATCGTAACATAAGTTATACTTTATTTCATTTCATTTTACACATAGGCTATATTAGGAACATATAGTGGGAGATATTAGAAACACTTTTTTTAGCAGAAAAATGTCCACGGTATGAAAAAAAAGGCTTTGGGGTGAGAGTTAAATTTATGTATTAGATTTTTAATTTTCGGACAAAGTGCACATGAATTAGCCCTATTATTAAAATAGTGGCCCTACCATACATCCGTTTAACCTTTTAATTTTAATACCATATAATATAAGAAATCATACATTACATATACAAAAAATGGATTTTTTTGCTGGAATTTGAATTACTAGTAGTTCTGCTAACAGACCTCGATTCCAAAAGTAAAAAATGTAAAGAAAACCTAATATTTGCAACTTATTGCAGTCTTTAAAGGTTCAGTCATTTTTTTCCGAGTGCGAATCATTTACACAGGTATCTGCTTTTATCAGCATTCACAAAATTGCAATTCAATGTCATTTGCTATTATCGGTATATTTGGAGGAATACGAATGGAATTCCGTTTGGATAGAATCATTGAAAAAAGCTGAACATTACACGAAATGAAATCGTTCAAACGGCCGGGAATTAAAAAAAAAGGTTTGGTCGTGTTTGCTTAACACATTTAGAGACAAAGAGACGAAATGCGGGACGGTGGACTTAAAAAGGACTTCGATTCACAGGATCAACGAAAATTCTATTAAAATTACAATCACAATGTTTTGTTTACCTAATTTTTTTCATTCGTTTTTACTCAAATCGTTTCCAACTAAAATAGTGTTTTTAGAGAAATTATTTCCAAGAATAATACAAATCTAAAGAATATCATTAACTTTTTGAAAGGATTCTAGACTGTCCGGATTGATTAATCATCAGAAGTAAAAATTGCAGGGTTGCAGAAACTGCAGTAAAGAATCGGAAATCCGGATAATTAAAGCAGATGGGCAACGAAATCAGTGAGATGATATTAAATGATGTCTTTCCTCGACAATAATAGAATATAATTATATAACACCCTTCAAGCTTTCTGAAAAACATTACATTTGAATTTCGCTGTCACCTATCTTTCTTCGAATCGATTTATGTACTATATGATAAAAAGTATCCGGACACTTTCGGATACGCAAATTTTTTCGAATTTCTCCTAAATATCCATTTCTTCCGAAAATTCATATTAAGCTTAACCATTGATGACATTTTCAAATCAATATCAGTTTTCTTTGAAACGGAGTGAATCGAATTCCTTTTCGTCTGCATCAATTTCTGGTCGGTCCCCTAAATGCCCTCGTGACCAAATCTTCACTATAAAATGTGAGTTCAAGACTATTCATCATAGGGTCGAAGTTCAAATGTAGTTCCTCCAGCTTTTCTGGAGAAATTAGAAAAATTGTGTAAATCCAAAAAGTGTCCGGATACTTTTGATCATACAGTGTATCTGCCATAATGATTGACAGGCCTGATGTGTAACAATTAAGAGAAGTTACAAACTAGAGGGAGTATTCTCCCCTCGACATTTTCGTACACACAATATGGTGCATTTTATGTTTATCTTCGTTGTGTAGTGAAGGGGAAAGTTTTACATCTACGACTCGTCTCTTTCATCATTTTGGTTCATAATTTGATGTAAATAAATAATTTAGGTATGGAGACCACATGCCAAATTCCCTTTATTGACTGATCAATGAACGGTCTCTATTTGAACTCGACCGTTCAGCATTTTGTCTGTCTACAAATTTGGTTTCTACGATATCGCGGGCAAACACATTGTTCGATTTTCTTCGAATTCGACTGGTATGTTACTTGAAGGAATAAAAAAGGATGTTCTTATAATTATTTTTACATTTTGAATATTTTTCAAAAGAGTGACCGTTTAAATAATTTCAAAGTTTTGGCGAGTCAAGTCGAGTTTTGTGCCATTGAAATATTGGGATCATTTTGGTAAAAGCGAGACATGTAACTGCAATTTTATTAATTTTCACAAAAGCAAAATTTTACTTAAAATTTTGGTGATATGATAAAAACAGACATTTAATTGATATTTTGGTAATATGATGAAAGCAGACATTAAATAGCAATTTTGTTAATAGTGATAAAAAAATTTTATTGTAATTTTGTTAATGCTGATTAAAGTAAAGATATGAGCAAATAATTCGCATTGATAAAAACAAAAAAGAGTGAGATAAGATCGCAGTTCCAGGTTGAGAGCTGTTTTTTTAATTCTATATATATATTTTTTCTCTTTTCTTGAAAGTGTTTCAGCGATTTTGCCAAACGATTCAAATTATAAAAATGTGAAGAAAATTATATGTTATTTTTGTAAGGGTTTGTTTGCGTTTTTATGACGACAGTTCTCACATTATCGTGATAAATACTAATATCTTTATTTCATCAAGATACTTCTTCCATCTTCAGGTGCCGTTGCCACTCTTAAGGTTATAATAGTAAAAAAAAGCTTTCTTAATTAATTAATGCCTTATAAGAATTTTATTTAACTTTGTTTTCATTTGCATTGCTGAAATATTTTATCACACTGGCTTCTGCGTTTATTTTGTAAAGTTTGTGTATTTGTTTGGGTGCAAAATTTGTATATTACTTTAAAGTCTAATATCTTACATTGATTGTAAATATAACTGTGCAAGATAGTGCTGCATATGTGGGGGCAAAGAAGGAACCTCCTCGAGAGTCAAAGTGACCAGTGCCCCTGCAAAAGAAGCTGTCTACACAATGAATGACAAGACTGGTTAAATTTTTAAAGACTGCGATGAAAAGCAAATTTTAATTTTTTTTATTTAGGGGGGCCGAGGTCTATTGTTCACACGAAACTGTATTACACTGTTCATTGAAGTCATTAAAAACGACGTACGTCTATTTTTTAAATTCCCTTTCAAGATAGTGGCTGCTTTTATGTTAGGTGATTTAATGGCACGTTTGGCAACATTAAAACATACCTTTAAATGCAGTAAATTGTGCAAATAATTCTAATTTAAAAGAAAAGAAGGCTAAACCTTTAAGGACTGTGATGAAGAGAGAGTTATAAGGTTATTTTTTTGGCAAGAAGTCTACCGTTTACAGAACTATCAGCATATCGTAATAAATATCATGAAAATTTTAAACACCATTAAGACTTTACACCATTTGGGTAAGCAAGGACGGAGCGAGCAATAAAATAAAAACCACTTATTAAAATTTTGAAAAATGATCTTGCTGTAGTTTCTTTAAATGAGTTAGTTTGTTATACACAGTAAGAAAGTTAAATGACATAAATATATCGAACAAAAGAATGGAGAATATGTAAAGAATTAGGTTTACTATCAAAATTTAAACGAAACGAATTTAACAGATATTTCAAGTTCATAACTTTATTGTGACAAATGTCAAACAGAAGAACGCAGATTATCTGAAACAAATATCAGAATTTAAACGGATCTAATATTAGAATTTAAAGGAAATTAATTAAAATGATATTTTGGTATGAACCTCAATGCGTTTAAAGCACAGTTTGAATAACTTTACTAACTATGAGCTTACATTCAAAATTTAACCAAAAAAACCATCATAATAAAATAAAGCTTAAATTCATGAATTTAGTGTATAATTTTAAATTTTAACGATACTTCTTTTTTATTTTGATAAATATATAGCAGAAAGATTATTTATAAGATTATTAAAATTTGCTGCAAAAGAAAAATAAATAAAAATAAAACATGTAGCTTAATGACTTATAAAAGAATAAAAATGGCACTCGTTTCACATATTACTTTAAAACTCTTAATTAAACTCTTTTAATTAGCAATATTTCACATATCTTTTAAAAACATTGAAAGAATAAAGCTTTTGAAGAAGAAACAATTTGTTTTCAGTTTAAGTCAGAATTTTCAAATAAAACGGCATATACTCACGCTCCAATATTATCTCTGAAAAGCTCTTTGGCCCTGTTAATTTTTTTCTCGTCGTACCAGGATGGAACATTTAATTTAGCCATATCAGCCCTTGGATTTCCAACAGAATATCCATCTAAAAGTTCTTTCCGCTGTTTATTTTCCCACAACCCCGTTTTTTCACTTCCCATATCTAGGCAGACCAACTAAAGAGGAATTTCAATTTTGTTTGAGACACCTGACAAAGCAGGCAAGTAATAAAGAGGATAATGTTTTTAGGGATATTGATGTAGATGAAAATGCCACACTTGGCGATGAATTGCCTCGTTCTGACAGAAAAGCGGCGACATAACTTTTTGTTTGTAAACACCGATGAAACGATCTCTGTGTAAGCAGCGTTTCGAGAAATCAAGCAAATGGGTGCGATTACCTAGTTTTTGGAATTCAGAACCAACACAGAGGTCCTCCGAAAAAAAAATAATAGCATTAAAAAGGAACAGGTTGGTGAAAATAGTAACAACGAACATGCATGCTTGTTTTTAAAAACTAAGAAAAAGAAAAAAAAAGCTTTGCTTATATTAACTACTGAAGCCTCCCAACCCCAAACACTAGGCCAATTTCTACGACTTTTATTTCACATGATAGCTTATGACCTTTAAATATGTCATCAAGGGTCGCCCCTACCACTCTCCATTGTCGAGAGAAATAGAAAAAACACTACTCCAGTGTGTATAAGATGTTCCTTAACCTTTTACAGACCGAATTCAGATATAGAATAATTTTAATAACTTTTTTGCATATTTCACCTTCTAATAATTTAGTTTAAAAATACCAATTATTCAAATATGAATAAAAAATTTTTATATTTGTTATTCATAATGTTCTCATTTGGGAACATCGGCCACTTCTAATAAAGCTCATTACACTAGACATTGAAATGAAAGCCAGTGATGATCACACTGAATAATAAACAAAGTATTGTAAAAATATTTTTATATCTAAAAACAGATATGAATTCAATTGAAAATTTATGATTTAATTAAAAAATTATGAATTTCAAGGAATAAAAAATATTTTTTGTGCAAAAAAGGCAAAAAATGACACTTTTTAACTGTATCCTAAGGCACTCTAGGATGTCACATGCAATAAATACCCTTTTCTGCCCTTATCGCTCTGAGATCTTGAATTTTTCCAAATTATGCATATTTATCCGAATTGTTACAATTAGGCTTTGACATTCACTTTTCAACTGCGATAGAGAAACGGTAACTTTTGTTCGTGTAGGAGATCGATCATTTTTTGCCCCAGTTCATAAAAGGTTAATTATGACTTCTAGACGAAACTCAAGATAAGAAAGTTGGTTATGTTTCCTGTGAGTTGTATGCAATGGCCATCTATAAACAACAACTATATTTAGTACATTTGCAAATAAAATAAACCACTATTTCTATTTGTGAAGTTGTGACGGTTGTTTCTCGGATTTTATGCAACTAATAAACCCCAACCAGTCCAGAATTATATTTAAGAATCCAATTTCATTGTCCTACGCGTAACTTTTTTTTTCTATGCTTGAGAATATCTTTTAATCAGCTGGAATGGAAGTTGAAGATATTAATTAGAAGAAACAATCACTACAGAATTATCTTTCCGGTGATAGATAAATGCTTATCGGACAAATTTATAACTACGCCTCCCAGATTACAGATAAAAATGAATTTTTTTCGCCAAATATCAAGCATTAACCTTTTAACAACCGAGGGGTATTTCCTTTCCTGAATCATATTAGAATTGTCATTTTCATTATATTTTCAGTGGAAATTCACAATAGAGAGATTCCTTCTCTCACAGAACAGTCACGACTGGCCAATGTTACCAATTGGGAACATGAAAATTTTATGAATTATAGCAAATGCGTTTCTTATTTATTTAATTATATTTCATATGTTATTAGTAACGTGGACATTTTTAACTCTGTATAAGAATTTTTATAAATTTTGGATTGGTTTTTAATTTTTTAGGAATTTTTGTGCCACACCAAATTTAAATGTAAAGATAGCCCATTTTTAAGAATTTCTCTACATTACCCATTTTATATCTGAAACTTAATTTTTATATAAAAAAACGAACTTACTTTTATTTATAATTAACAATTTTTTCAAAACAATACGAACAATATTTTATTTTTAAATGAATTTTCAATTCGATTTTCCCAATTGGAAAAATTGGCCTGTAAACAGTTGAATATCAACTGTTTAAATTTTTATGGGCACCCTCCTATTTTGTTTTATGGCCTAAAATAAGACTTCCATAAAAAAGTTCAGGTTTTAAAAATGTATTTTAGGGGTCTCTACAAAGTTTAAAGTTTTCAAAACTCAATACATTTCCAACCTTTTAATAAACTTCGCATCCAACTTGTAAACTCACAAATAGTAATCAATAACAACTGCTGAATGAATTAGAGCACATTCCTTGTTCTCTCTCCGCTACAATTTCAACTCTTAGTCAGTTTTCACGTTGAGATAGGAGTGTTTCAAGCTCACATCACTGTCACATACTGAGAACACTGTACTTGTCCGAGTGTTTTTTTGGCTAAGTTTCACTCTTAAGTTATAGTAGGCACGATTTAAATTTATCTAAGTGTTATCGAAGTGACATAAATATTTTAGTTTATAAGCACTTTTTTGTAATGGCAAAAAGTTTACCACACCACCCATCTTAACGAAAAAATCTACAGTAATTGAGTTGTCGGTCAAAAGTCTGTGTCACAAGGGCAAACAAAGTTGTATTCTGAAAGATAAGTCTTCATCCCTTTTTACATTATGAAAATGAATTAAACCTAAATATTCGAGATTCTGCTTACTGCACTATTAATGATGAGCTTCTTGTTTGGGAAAAGGCTATGATTCCCAGAAGATTAAAAACACGTTGTAGATAGATAAAACCGAAGGATCATTTAAAGAATGGTAAAAACTTCATCAAGGTTTCTGCAAAAACATGCGACAGAATGAAATGAAGACGAATCCTGCAAGAAAAGTGAAGCAACCGGTGGTGTATCCAAAGGGAAACGGAGGGGGCAAAATCAGACACGCAGGAAAGCAATTTTATGAATAAGAGGAGCAGTGCCCCATGATCAATCGTTGCGTACATAAAACAAAAATAACTAATGCAATTAATTCTGTTAGTGGACTCGCGATTCATCAACCTACTGCAGAGATCGTGGGCGTCAAACTCGAGTTACGTTACTAATAAAATGTTTTTTTCATAATTTTTTTTATTTTGGGGCTTATGTGCCCTATGTATCTAATGTTTGGTTAGGTTTTATAAGCGTAAAGTCTAGGCGGCATGTTGCAGGTTCTCCCCGGTGGCAAAAGTTGCAGTTACGTTACAAAATTTAAGGCGTTTAATCCTCCTGAAAAATACGCGATAAATTTTAAAATCAAAGTGCAAGATCTTTAGGAAAATTAAGTGGCATTTTTGAGCTATCGCGTTCTCAGGTGCACCCAGTGCCGTACCGACGTGATCCTGCGCCCTTGGCGGAACTGGCAAAGCTGCGCCCCCCCCCCGAAGTGGCACATTTTCATTAATTTTTCATCCCTTCTATAAAACCTCTAACCGGAAAAAACTACATTCCTGCAAATATTTTTATATACAAATTTAGCGTATTTTATGATTTATTAAATAGGTTTAATAAAAATTACGTGTTCTTAAAAATACTTTAATGAATTATATTCTTGAATAATAGTGTACACAACAAAATAAATGTATCATCAAATAAATTACAAATTGCACATATTTTCTATGATGCGCAAGACCAAACTGAACAGCAAAAAATTAACAGATGGGAAAGTTGTAAAATATCTAAACATCTTATTACATATCGAATAAAAGAATAATATGATGATTTAAAAAACTAAAAGAAATAATTCTGAAGTAGAAACTAAATTTCCAAAACAAGTTTCAAGTAAAATGTTAAAAATATCATTTATAAAAAGAGATAACTATCAGAATTTTCCAAATAATAAATTTTGTGAAAATAATAAAAGTTCATTTTTTTCTTAGTCAAGATGTCAAAAAAAACCTGAATTGCAAATGAAACTAAGAATCTGTAATTCGATAGCAAAAGAAAAAACAAAATGCATATGTCAATCATCTCATTATAAATGAAGAGAGAAATATTATCATTAGTGGCGAAAAAGAAAATATTTCACTGTATAAAACTTACCAAATGAAATAAAAATAATTTTATTTAATGAGCTTGAGTTGAAAAATATATTTCAAAAAGTGTATAAAAAAAACTACGGGTAAGTGAAAATCTACTTTGGAGCTAGAGTAGTTAAATGTATCAAAGAGAGCAAATTTAGTTCACCATAATGTTAACAATGGTTAAAGATCATGTGCTTAAATATCACAAAAAGCCATCACTCCGCCCTGCCTTGGCACCAGGTCTACACTGAATGACCGGCCGCCAGGACTTCATCGGGCACTGTGGTCCCCGCATAATAGCCTCCATTACGAGAGGCTCGTACGACGACCCTCATTTTACCGGGCTACGACCCATCATCGGAGATGGGCCCTATGGGCCACACCACCATTACTGTATCCACCAAGGGAGCGAGAACCTGCTTACTTATCCGGCAGCTTCTCATCCGTGAACTTCGCCATGCTGGGATCATGTGATTAAATATGCGATTATATAAAAATAAGGAAATTAGTGATAATGTGATTAAATAAAGAAATTAGTTTCTCATTTTAAAATTGAAAAGTATTGTTGCAAGTCATACATTTTTTAAATTTCTATAAATTAAAGAGAAAAATTGTACAGTTATTAAATTGGTATCATTAAAAGGATATTTTTTTGAATTTTAATATGACGTAAAAAGTCATTTTTTAGATGATATTTCTTAAAAATAAGGCGAAAAAAACTGCAAAATCTTGCCTACATTTTTATTAACTGTAAGTTTAATTATCTTTTGAGATTTCAAAAGTTGATAGTGATTTTACTCTTGTTTTGAAGAGCATATGCGCCAAATTTCATCAATATCAAGCAAAAATGTCGATTTTTTTTTAAAAAAAGACATATAACATTAATCTTTGTATACATTATTGTAAAGCAAAATTTTATGGTTAAATCAGTTACAATTATCAAGACAAGTAAAATCAAGGAAATCATGAATTTGGTGTAAAATAGTTGCATTAGATTTTTTATGCAATAAACTCTAACACGAAATACTATAATATTAATTTTATATTTTGCTTGTAATCATGCTTTTGCATGCATATATTTACTACTAATAAAAGCGTATGTATGCATAGGTGACTGTCTGTTGGCGTTCTACAAGACAGGTCGTTGAGCCTAGAGTTGCCAAATTTGTTACAAACCTAATATGACGGGTGGCGAAGTACACCTGAGTGAGTTTTTTAAAACTTAAGAAAGAGTTTGGAGGGGGGTTCAGAGATAATAACCGAAAATATTATCATTAAAAAATAATTTCTACACCGTCTTATATTTCAAAAAAAAAATTATCTTTCAATGATAACAGTCTAGTTGTCGTGCAATTAAATTTGACAATTTTAAAAAAAATATTTTTATGTATTATTTACAACAATACTGGATTAAAAATCAAACCAATTTCACTGATTCATCAAATCTTTAATTTAATATTTCTCTTAATGTTTAAGTTAATGTTTTTCTTATTTAAAAAAAAGGGGTTTGTAAACGTATTTTGATTTATTACAATATAAAACCTTCTTTTGTTGTAATGAAATGTTGCCATTTTCGTTGCTTTTCCAATTTTTTTAGTCTTAATTTTTTGTTAATTCTTTGCTACTTGAAATAAATTTACTTTTTAAATAGATTTGCTATATTATTTTGATAGATTTACTTTTTAGCTATGATCTAAAATTCATTTTTCCCTTAGGGCAGATAATCTTCATTGGAAACCATACCATCTATTTATTTGTAATAATTAGGTAAAACATTCAAGTTATAGTCAGATAAATAAAGTGTAATAAATGTGCTTTAAATCTGAATTATGTATGATCGAAATAAAAATTAATTTTCATTGAATTTAATGATATTAAAGAGCCATTTTGCCTAAGACTTTTTTAACAATTGAATGTAAAAATCAAAGACATAATTTTTATTAGATGTAAAACATATTGCCTTAAAATTTAGTTCAAATTAGCTTGCGAAAAATTAAATAAGTTGATGTTTTTAAAATTGGTTGGCTATAATAATATATAATTAATAAAATGGGCGAATCAGCTGGCAGTAGAAGGCGGCTAGTATTTAATACAGCAAAAGCAATTTAAAAATACAGAAATAATTTGAGCTCACCTCTTTAAAACTAATTTATCTCCTTAGAAAAAGAATGAAAATGTCCAAGTATTTCTTTATGTCCCCATTCTCTGATGAAACAAAAACAGAAATACAACATTTCCTTCTTATTATTTTCTACTAAAGAAACACCAAAGGACCACTCGTCCAATAAGAACGAGGCCCATTTATCTTTTCTACAATATAATAAACATAAAATAAGATCTCCCCACCCCCCTTTTTCTTTCAGCTTTTAATAGTTAAATTACGTGAATTTTTTTTGTCCTCCCTCTCCTCTTATCAGCGTCTTAGAGGTTCGAAGAAGATTCTTAAGTCAGGTGGAGGTTCCCTTGTCCATCTATTTTACGACCGTAAAATGAGATGCAAAAAAAAAGAAGAAAGAGCATGTTGTTTTGCCATCTAGGTAAGAACCACACCCATGGTCAAAGAAGGAAACCTTTTCGCCTCGCTGGATGGACCCTTTTTTCCTGCGGCAGCAAGAAACTTTAAATGCTCATTGCCGCATCAGTTTGTAGCATAAAACTACTTGCTATTTTGTTCCAAGAAAAGGCGCAGGCCCTTTCTCTCTCTCTCTGTAAGTGGGTCGCAATCATACTAGCTGGCAACTTGACCACTGGACAAAACAACACTTCCGTAATGTTTAGTGAGCCGCTGAAGACTTATTCTCAAATTTTTTTTTATTTGCACAGCAGATCGTACCAGTCTAACTCTAAGCTTTTAAAATGGACATTTTTGCGCCCCCGTTCTGCCTGCGCCCAATCTCGCCACCCCCTCGGTACGGCCCTGGGTGCACCTATAGACAATCAGCCTACCTCTCAACAGATTTGATACGGAATTCGGAACACATACCAATATTGGTGTGAAAATAATAAACTAAATTTTATCCACCTAGGTCCTTGCGTTTCTCAGTTGTTGTGCTCATATGCATCCGGCGGACAGAAAGAAAGACTTCACGCCGATGGATTGATTCTACTCAAAATTTGATACAGATTTCCATGCAAAAATTTTATAGAGAGCTACAGACCACATACAAAATTTCCTTCGTGTTGCTCAATCCGTTTTCGAATTATCTCACTTGTGGATGAACAGATATAATTCCAAAAGTTTTTTATTTGGACGCAGAGAGGTCTGAAACGTGGAAATGCATTGAAATCTCTATGTCGTATTTTTTAAAACTTTGTTTATTTACTGTTTAAATAAAGCAATAAACATAATCAGAATATATTTTTATTGATTCAATAAAATCCGTATTTCTATTGATGTATTACTATATATATGACGGTATTTATAGAGACATTCTCGCAGAGAATGGCCTCAAACCCTATTGAATGATTTTTGCTATATCCGAGGCTCGTAGAAAATGTTTTTTATAAAAAGTGCCATTTCTGTCTTGAGTCAGCAAAGCGTCCTATTAAGAAATACCGCTCCTTTTGTAAGTCTAAAAAGAGTCATTTCTGAGATGGTAAGTTCAAACAATCAGAACTCTACTTTTAAATTGACTTTTTTCAGGCATGTAGTGGAGCCGGAACACACCGGAACTCCATTCCGGCAATGCTTTTTTTATGATAAATAAATAACAAAAAAATGTGAAAACATCCTTAAAACAGCGCGATTTTTGTAATCCATGGTAGAGCGTTCCGGCACTTCTTATTTTGCAACTGCACCACTGACATTGCTGTGTTTTGTTGTGTTCGCTATTGTCACTTTGCACAAGAACCTAACTGCAGTTATTATAGACTAAACAGATATTCATAATAAAGAGAGAGAGAGAGAGAGAGAGAGAGAGATCGTTCAAAGTTCTCTAAATACACACAGGTAAAAATTAACAGAAAATGTTGACGTCGAAAACAAGATATAATAGTAGGATTTTTTTCCCCATCCGGTTAACGCGAGCAAAAATTTAATGATACGAAATTTAAAGCCTTTTTTTACCTTAAATTAATTTTTATATTGTCACCTATGAATTTTAATGTTTACAGTTCGAATCTTACGATTCCGTAAAGCAATTAAATGAGAATTTCGCTATACAACAATAATTTTCTATTTTTTTCATATTCTCAATACTTTATAGTACAAGTGTTTGAGTAAATGTTCTCGGCTCTATAATTATTATTTGTAGACAATAACGATTTTTCTTTCCAAAGGAGAGTGCAGACATTTCTGCAGCCGTTAAATATTCTCGAACTCTGAAAAACGAATTTGCAGTTTTTAATTAAATTTAAATAAAATAAAAAAATACAATTTGCTATTATAATTATTAATATCTTAAGGAATTTACAGATAAAGAAAAGGGACATAACAGGAAATTTAAAAGTTGATGATTCAGACATTTTAAGGGAAGGCAAGAAGGCACCACTGGCCAATGTAGAAGTTTGGATAATGGAAGCAGAGAATTCTGGAGGAAATTGAGAGCAGGATAAACAGGAATAAGAGTGGCTTCAGGAAAAGGGATACATTTGATAATAAACAATCATAAAAAGAAATTAGGAAATCAATTGACAAGTTTATTGCCACTATAGTGGCAGCGATAGCCTAGTAGTAATTCTCGGCTTAGGGGGTCGGAGGATTAGCGATTAGAAACCCGATTCTACTGAAAATCCGCCGTGTTTGGGGCCTGTTGCACGTTAAATCATACGTATTGGCCAAACCTCCTCCCCCTGATGTGGTGGGGAAGTTTTAAGAGGGGGAACTAGGTCAGGTGTCGTCCTCGTCATTTGACCGCGGTTCAAAATTATGAGTTCAGTCGTCACTTCGTCCCGTTGCTTCAAAATGGGATGTTGATATAGCTGAACTAAATGATTGTAGTAGACGAATTTGCAAATAATTTCTGTTCATTGGTCAAATATAAAGATGGGTAACTATAAAGTTATCTTAAACATTGAATGTCACTTTAGTGAAACGCATTTACTAAATAACAGTGGGCAGAAAGAATTAGACAAAAGAATGTTGGTTTTCGCTAATGGAATTAAGGGGCAAAGGCTTGTTCTTTGAATTATCTTTACCTATTCCCCACTGTTCACTTCCATTAAAGGCCTTTTAAATTTAGATTTGTGGCATTTAGCATAAGTAGTTATAACTATTACATGAGAAAATTGTTCTTTAAATTGCTCAACTTTATTATGAGAATAGTAGTATGTTTGTTTGGGAAGAACATTTAGTTTCATTGTTAATAGCAACAAAAAGGTTTTGGTCTTTTTAAATATAACGTTATTAATAACTTGAATACCTTTGATTTTTAAAATCTATGCACAAGCCTACTACATCAAAAATCAATAAATGTTGCGCAAATACGAAGATTACTTGGATAATGAAATTATTGATAAATCTGAATGAATCAAACTTAGCAAATTTAATACTTCTGAGAATTGCCTTTCGAATGGAATCAATTTTTATACATCCTGGCCCTTTTTATGGCGTTTCAATCTCAGGGTGAGGTTTCGTAAAGGGATATTTTAATCTCTGATTGGTGGCCCTTTGTGTTGAAAAGGTGGAACATTTGGGTATTTGTTTTTATATGGCAGGTTTTAAACACTTTAGGTTGAGTTCTCTCTGCGGTCGGGGACAGGACAAGTAATTTTTTTTTCTACACTTCATGGAGTGAGGATTTTATTTCTATAGAATTCAAATAGATTTTATGTACTTGTGTTCAATTTGAGTGCGATATTTTCGTTCTGTGTTTTTTGTTAATTTGATTTCATATTTTTGTGCTACTAATTTTTACTTCTGGACTCTCTCGATCTCTAGGGATTTTCGTGTCACGAGGCTCAATTTCCGACGTAAATAAGGCTTCTGTCCAGATTCATTTTCATTCTTTTAAAAAGAGTTTTTTGAATTTCACTTCTTTTGTTTTAGTAATTGTTATTTTAGATGCAGTGGATATAATGTTTCTTAAATATCTCAATTCTCCTTCTAATTGAAAATGCATATATTTTTCATGAATATCTTTTAAAATTCGTTGAGTATTTTTGTGAAATGAAAATAGTATGATTTTCATTACAACTATGAAAAATATTGTTGGAAATCATAAAAAAAATATTGCTAAAAATTAAGGGCTAATTGTTCGACAATTAACACTTTGGTGGCGGTACACATAAAAGTACATTTTTTAAAAATTATCCTACATTAAAATTTTTATTCAAGAATATGACGTCCATACATGTTTAGTTAAATTGAGCATTTTAATAATTGACTGTAAAATACGCCACTTTTTCTTCTATGGTGTAAACATTGCCTAGAGCGACCACATTTTTTTTATCTTTCACGTCATTCGTTTAACATGCATAATATTTTCAATCATTATCATTATAAAAATATTTTTTTAAAAAATTGTTAAATTCCTAAAAATCATTTTTATGCGAGGATATTTTTGGAGATATTGCCGAAAAACATCGCACACAAAGTTGCTCAATCAGAGTGGAAAATGAACTGGCCAATCAGTTAATTACAATTAAATGTTTACTTCACAGTACAAATAAATGTCTCCGTAATGATTCTTCAAAAATTTCGCTACAATATAATCTATCTATTCAATGAATTCATTAATTAGGCGCATCGCACTTGTTCTGTGGCTTGTCTTCTATTTCTTCTAGAAAATGAAGATTAACACGTTCACGCCGGCGCTGCAATTCATCTTTATTTCCCATGGGCGGCTACTCTAAGAGCGCTTTGGCAGCGCCGAACTAAAGTAAAAAATGAAATTTTATCACAATGATGACCATTGCTGCTCTTTATTTTTTGCAACTATTGATGCCATATTTTTGCTACCACTTTGTTTCAAATGTTTTAAAAAATTGTATAGATCCTAAAAAATCCTACATTTTCGATTAATAAACGTTTAATGTCCCTTATTTAAATTTTAAACTATATTTAAATTTTTCTACTTACTAAACGAACTAAATTTTTCTTGTTACGCACTGCCTGAAGAAACATTCAAGTGCGAGTCACCAGTGGTACGTGCTGCCCGATGGGGCATATCAGTGCGAGCCACCATCGGTACGGGCCGGCGTGAACGTGTTAAAGACTCCCGAGTCAGAGAGCTTCCAAATCCCCTCCCCCCCCCCTGAGCGGTGGCGGTTGGTATTTAACTTTAGATATACTTTTTTCATTTTCTAATTTAATTTATTAAACATAAATACTACCTATGAAGCAAAAAAGGATTTTTTTAAATATGCATATTTTAGAAAAAGAAGAAAATACGGAGGAACAAAAACTTATTTCAAGAGAAATATGCAAATATATTTGCTAACCACACATTTGCTGTTATAATAAATATCACAAATTCTGTCACAGGTCTTTTAGTGAAATTTAGGAAATGCTTGTAATACAGTCAATCATTTTATATTTTTTTGTCACCAAAGGGAGAAAAAAAATGCTTAAAATAGTTTTGAAAAATAATATGGGCATGAGCAGTTTTCTACTTAAGTGAATATATTAACTTTTCTCAAGATTTTTTTTATTTGAAGCATTATTTCGAAAGTTTTGATACTATTGAAATTTAACAATGATAGAAAGTCATCTTGAAGAGAAAAAATTCATTTAAATCCGCCCTGTTTAGTTCAAATTTCTTGAAGAAAAATTTAGTTTTAAAAGAATTTTAAATTTCAGATATGAATATTTTTGCTTCAAACTTAGATAAAAAGGCTGAATAAGAGCAAAATTTTTACATTTTATGGAATTTCATCGTCCTTGCGACACCTCAAGACATGTTCTAATTGCCATCAAATTTCATTTTTATATCAAAAGGCAACTTTTACGCACTATTAGAAGTGAAAAAAAGAAAAAAAAGGTTTTTTGTTCCATCCTCATGTACAGTTTTATCAAATGCATGACTATAAACTTGTACAAAAATTTGAAAGCTTTACCTTAAAAAGGAAACAGACTTTACAATTTTGAAAACATGAAAGTGAAGTAAGGATAGATATGGAGAAAAAGCCATTTAAAGTTGTCATTTGCGCATGTTTTTCATTTGTCATCGCAAATGAAATTCTAAATAACTTTTGAAATATTAAAGGTATAAAACTGAAATTTTGATACAATAATTAGAAAGATAAGAGCAACGAAAAAAGCCAATAAAATAAAATTGATATTTTGGCCATTTTTGGTAAAGTGTCCCTTTAAAAATAATATGCCATATTCTTTAAACGCCTGATTTCCAAATAACTATGCCAGAATTTTGAATCTTTTTCAATTATAGGATTTTCTATACTCCTAGCCACAAAAGCAATTTACTTAGATTTATTCGTGGGTTTTACTTCAAACATCTCTGGATATTCTTTATACATTTAGATTGTGAAACTTCAAAAACAAATGGAAACTAAATTTATGGCTCATAATTAAAATCTGAAGGTTTTCTGATCAAAAACGAAAAATATGTTCTGATAAAAATCCATCCTTTGCAGAGATTCTACACATTTCTATAATTATTCTCATACAATTTCATTATACTAGTGAAATCACTTATATTGTATTCTTATGAAATTTATCTAAGATATGAAACATGTACTTATAATTTTGTTCTAGCTTTAGAGGCGGAAAGAGTTTTTATAGAAGCTAAACTGACGTTCTCAGTATGTGAAACAAGGGAGAGAAAAACAGTGACTCACTAGGAACGAAAGCAATCATCTTATATAACTTTACAGAATCCTTAAAAAGAAATTTTTTTATGACAGTCATTCTTGAGATAATTTTTTATCCAGAGGAAAATATGTGCAATTTAAGTAATAGAAATGACTGTGCTCTGACCAAAATTTAAAATAAACCGAGTAGAATGTGTTTATTTATCAGTGATTTTCTTCTCACATAAAGAGTTTATAAATTCTATTCTATTTATTTTTGTTTCCTTTTTTTCTATGGAGCAAATTCAGAAAATGGACATCGTCTAAGTTTAATAAGTTCTTTTCTAATTTCAGTGTACTGAATCCTTAATCCTTAATAATATAATAAATGCGAAAGTGTGTCTGTCTGTCTGTCTGTCTGTCTGTCTGTCTATCTGTCTGTCTGTCTGTCTGTCTGTCTGTTTGTTAAGCTTTCACGACCAAACTACCAAACCGATTTGGATGAAAATTGGTAGAGTTGTAGCTTGAAACCCGAGAACGGACATAGGCTAGGTGAAATCACGTTAAATTAATTATTTCTGACTACAGATTAAAAATAGTTAACAAAGAAAGCCCATTGACTCCGCGATTCGCGATGAAGATTTTTATTTTTCATTCTACTGTCACGTGATCCTTCAGGAATGTGAAAACATGTGAAATAAATTATTTTTTAAATCAACTATCACGTAATCCTTTTATCCGCTGTAACTTCGGAACAAATTGTCCGATAAAAATTATTTTTATACCATATTAAAGATAAAAATTTTACCTTTTCAATGATACCAATTTTATTTCTGTGACATTTTTCATTCAATTGTTATTAATTTTTTTAATTTTACGTGCAGACGATTTTGAAATAACGTAAATTTATAGCTACTCAGTTGCTAGGAAATGGTTAGACTTTGAACTAATTTACCTTTATTTCTGAAAATTTTGCTTATATTTATAAGTATCCATACAATAAGGCAGAATTTACATGTATCTGTCTGTCTGTCGGTCGATCGGTCGGTCACAAGAACACCTCCTAAACGGTGAACGGTAGTGACGTGAAATTTACACACGGCATTCTAGAGCATATTTTTAGGTCAAAGGTGTTATTTTCAACTTCAGAGTTAATTATTTCTTAAGATATTTAATTAAATAACGAACATTAGCCGCTTTTAAGCCTAATGCTTAGATGTTTTTTGCCAATAACTTCTGAAATCTTTATTATACAACAATTATATTTATACCATTTTAAAGACCAGAAAATGATCTTTTTAATGCTATTTATTCCATTGCGATGAAATGTTTTCTCCGATTGCTATAAAGGTTTAGAAATATTTTTAACGTAATTTCTAACAATACTTTTCATTCTTATAGAAATAAATTCAAGCCAAATTACTGTTTCGCGCTCGGGCTTTTGCCACTGTTAAAATTAATATAAGAAAATATTGCTTTCTTTGACCATAAATAACAAAGGAGACTTTACACTTCCGGTTTCCTGTTGTGGTAGCATTTACAGCTTTTAATACGGTTACACAGTGATCCAATGACCTTAGTGAGTTATTCTCTCGATGTTTTGTTTAATTTTCACAGTGAATATTACAGAATATTCTTCTGTAGATACGGTAATGGGCATTAACAAGGAGCATCATATTCTGTAGAGCTCTTCAAGATCTTAGAATTTTCAGGGGCACCTTCCGACAAGCCTAGAATGATAGTCGGTGTACCAGTACTCCTAATACGTAACCTCGATATACCGAGACTGCGCAATGGCGCACGGTTAAAAATCACACACCTAGGTACAAACGTCGTGAAAGCTACTGTTATGACTGATATAGGGAGAGGAGAGAGTGTTTTAATTCCACGCCTTCCGATAACACAGAAGGATTTATCATCTCAGTTCAAAAGGTAACAAATCCCTGTAAAAATATCATTTGGGAGGCTCAGCGCCAGACACTGAAAGTGGCAGGCGTACATTTGGAAAAAACATATTTTTCCCATGGGCAACTATATGTGGCCTGTTCACGTGTGTACAGCCCACACAACCTCTACGTCCGTGCAAATAACGTGGTATAAAAAAGTATATCATCATAGATAAACAATTTACATAACTATATCAGCATACATGTAGAGTACACTCCTGTCAGCCGTCCAATTTAAGTATTATCAACCGTCAGAACTTTTCCTTTCCCCATTCAAAATGCAACAAAACATTTACATTCGTGAATTAAAACAAAAGAATAATTAAAATTCTTCGCGGACGAAGTCGCGGGTAACAGCTAGTAATATAATAAATGCGAAAGTGTGTCTGTCTGTCTGTCTGTCTGTTTGTTAAGCTTTCACGACCAAACCACAAAACCGATTTGGATGAAAATTGGCAGAGTTGTAGCTTCAAACCCAAGAACGGACATAGGCTAGGTGAAATCACGTTAAATTAATTATTTTTGACTACATATTAAAATTAGTTAACAAAGAAAGCCCATTGACTACGCGATTCGCGATGAAAATTTTTATTTTTCAATCAGCTGTCACGTGATCCTTTAGGAATGCGAAAACATGTGGAATAAATTATTTTTAAAATCAATTATCACGTAATCCTTTTTTCCGCTGTAACTTACGAACAAATTGTCCGATAAAAATTATTTTTATACCATCTTAAAGATAAAAATTTTACCTTTACAATGATATTAATTTCATTTCTATGACATTTTTCATTCAATTTTTATTATTTTTTTAAATTTTACGTGCAGACGATTTTGAAATAACGCAAATTTATAGCTACTCAGTTGTTAGGAAATGGTTGGACTTTGAACTAATTTGCCTTCATTTCTGAAAATTTTTCTTACATTTATAAGTATCCATAAAATAAGGCAGAATTTACATGTATCAGTCTGTCTGTCGGTCGATCGGTCGGTCACAAGAACTCCTCCTAAATGGTGAATGGTAGCGACGTGAAATTTACACACGGCATTCTAGAGCATATTTTTAGGTCAACGGTGTTATTTTCAACTTTCAGAAATAATTAGTTCTTAAGATATTTAATTAAATAACGAACATTAGCCGCTTTTAAGCCTAATGCTTAGACGTTTTTTGCCAATAACTTCTGAAATCTTTATTAGACAACAATTATTTTTATGCCATTTTAAAGACCAGAAAATGATCTTTTTAATGCTATTAATGCCATTGCGATGAAATGTTTTCTCTGATTGCTATAAAGGTTTAAAAATATTTTTTAACGTAATTTCTAACAATACTTTTTATTCTTATAGAAATAAATTCAAGCCAAATTACTGTTTCGCGCGCGGGATTTAGCCAGTGTTAAAATTAATATAAGAAAATATTGCTTTCTTTGACCATAAACAACAAAGGAGACTTTACACTTCCGGTTTCCTGTTGTGGTAGCATTTACAGCTTTTAATAAGGTTACACAGTGATCCAATGACGTTAGTGAATTATTCTCTCGATGTTTTGTTTAATTTTCACAGTGAGATATTACAAAATATCCTTCTGTAGATACGGTAATGGGCATTAACAAGGAGCATCATATTCTGTAGAGCTCTTCAAGATCTTAGAATTGTCAGGGGCACCTTCCGACAAGCCTAGAATGATAGTCGGTGTGCCAGTACTCCTAATACGTAACCTCGATATACCGAGACTGCGCAATGGCACACGGTTAAAAATTACACACCTAGGTACAAACGTCGTGAAAGCTACTGTTATGACTGATATAGGGAGAAGAGAGAGTGTTTTAATTCCACTCCTTCCGATAATACCGAAGGATTTATCATCTCAGCTCAAAAGGTAACAAATCCCTGTAAAAATATCATTTACGAGGCTGAGGGCCAGACACTGAAAGTGGCAGGCGTACATTTGGAAAAACCATATTTTTCCCATGGGCAACTATATGTGGCCTGTTCAGGCGTGTACAGCCCACACAACCTCTATATCCGTGCAAATAACGTGGTATACAAAAGTATATCATCATAGATAAACAATTTACATAACTATATCAGCATACATGTACAGTACACTGCTGTCAGCCGTCCAATTAAGTATTATCAACCGTCAGAACTTTTCCTTTCCCCTTTCAAAATGCAACAAAACATTTACATTCGTGAATTAAAAAAAAGAATAATTCAAATTTTTCGCGCACGAAGTCGCGGGTAACAGCTAGTAATATAATAAATGCGAAAGTGTGTCTGTCTGTCTGTCTGTCTTTCTGTCTGTCTGTCTGTCTGTTTGTTAAGCTTTCACGACCAAACCACAAAACCGATTTGGATGAAAATTGGCAGAGTTGTAGCTTGAAACCCGAGAACGGACATAGGCTAGGTGAAATCACGTTAAATTAATTATTTTTGACTACAGATTAAAAATAGTTAACAAAGAAAGCCCATTGACTCCGCT
>BGPR01010252.1:33873-53360 GCA_013235015.1 Araneus ventricosus | reverse complement strand
GTCTTTTTATTCTTATAGAAATAAATTCAAGCGAAATTACTCTTTCGCGCGCGGGCTTCTGCCAGTGTTAAAGTTAATATAAGAAAATATTGCTTTCTTTGACCATTAACAACAAAGGAGACTTTACACTTCCGGTTTCCTGTTGTCCTTGCATTTGCAGCTTTTAATGCGGTTACACAGTGATCCAATGACGTTAGTGAATTATTCTCTTGATGTTTTGTTTAAATTTCACAATGAGGTATTACAAAACATCCATCTGTAGGTACGGTAATGGGCATTAACAAGGAACATCATATACTGTAGAGCTCTTCAACATCTTAGAATTGTCAGGGCACCTTCCGACAAGCCGAGATTGAATGCCGCTGAGCCAGTACTACTAATACGCAACCTCGATATACCGAGACTGCGCAATGGCACACGGTCGCAAATTACACACCAAGGTCCAAACGTTATGAAAGCTATTGTTATTACTGATATAGGGAGAAGAGAGAGTATTTTAATTCCACGCCTTCCGATAATTCCGAAGATTTATCATCTCAGTTTAGAAGGCAACAAATCCCTTTCAAAATGTCATTTGCCAGGATCAGTGCCAGATACTGAAAGTGGCAGATGTAGATTTGGAAAAACCATATTTTTCGCATGGGCAACTATACATGGCGTGTTCACGTGTGTCCAGCCCACACAACCTCTACATCCGTGTAAATAATGTGATATACAAAAGTATATTAGAATAGATAAACAATTTACATAACTATATCAGCATACATGTACAGTACACTCCTGTCAGCCGTCAAATTAAGTATTATCAACGGTCAGAACTTTTCCTTTCCCCTTTCAAAATGCAACAAAACATTTATATTCGTGAATTAAAAAAAAGATTAATTCAAATTCTTCGCGCACGAAGTCGCGGGTAACAGCTAGTAATATAATAAATGCGAAAGTGTGTCTGTCTGTCTGTCTGTCTGTCTGTTTGTTAAGCTTTCACGACCAAACCACAAAACCGATTTGGATGAAAATTGGCAGAGTTGTAGCTTCAAACCCAAGAACGGACATAGGCTAGGTGAAATCACGTTAAATTAATTATTTTTGACTACAGATTAAAATTAGTTAACAAAGAAAGCCCATTGACTCCGCGATTCGAGAGAAGTTTATTTTATTTTTCAATCAACTGTCACGTGATCCTTCAGGAATGCGAAAACATGTGGAATAAATTATTTTTAAAATCAACTATCACG
Source organism: Araneus ventricosus (assembly GCA_013235015.1). NCBI lineage: Eukaryota > Metazoa > Arthropoda > Arachnida > Araneae > Araneidae > Araneus > Araneus ventricosus. Next base: position 52,125 of record BGPR01010252.1, on the reverse strand, counting down.
TAATCAGTTTTTCCGCTATAACTTCGGAAAAAATTGTCCGATAAGCATTAATTTTATACCATCTTAAAGAAAAAAGGTTTTACCTTTTCAATGATACTATTTTTATTTCTGTGACATTTTTCCTTAAATTTTTATTAATTTTTAAAATTTTACGTGCAGACGATTTTGAAATAACGCAAATTTATAGCTACTCAGTTGCTAGGAAATGGTTAGACTTTGAACTAATTTACCTTTATTTCTGAAAATTTTGCTTATATTTATAAGTATCCATAAAATAAGGCAGAATTTACATGTATCTGTCTGTCTGTCGGTCGATCGGTCGGTCACAAGAACTCCTCCTAAACGGTGAACGATAGCGACGTGAAATTTACACATGGAATTCGAGAGCATATTTTTAGGTCAAATGTGTTATTTTCAACTTTCAGAGTTAATTAGTTCTTAAAATATTTAATTAAACAACGAACATTAGCCGCTTTTAAGCCTAATGCTTAGACTTTTTTTGCCAATAACTTCTGAAATCTTTATTAGAAAACAATTATTTTTATGCCATTTTAAAAATCTGACCAGAAAATTATCTTTTTAATGCTATTAATTCCATTGCGATGAAATGTTTTCTCTGATTGCTATAAAGGTTTAAAAATATTTTTAACGTAATTTCTAACAATACTTTTTATTCTTACAGAAATAAATTCAAGCCAAATTACTGTTTCGCGCGCGGGCTTTTGGCAGTGTTAAAATTAATGCAAGAAAATATTGCTTTCTTTGACCATAAACAACAAAGGAGACTTTACACTTCCGGTGTCCTGTTGTGGTAGCATTTACAGCTTTTAATACGGTTACACAGTGATCCAATGACGTTAGTGAATTATTCTCTCAATGTTTCGTTTAATTTTCACAGTGAGATACTACAGAATATCCTTCTGTAGATACGGTAATGGGCATTAACAATGAGCATCATATTCTGGAGAGCTCTTCAAGATCTTAGAATTGTCAGGGGCACCTTCCGACAAGCCTAGAATGATAGTCGGTGTGCCAGTACTACTAATACGTAACCTCGATATACCGAGACTGCGCAATGGCACACGGTTAAAAATTACACACCTAGGTACAAACGTCGTGAAAGCTACTGTTATGGCTGATATAGGGAGAAGAGAGAGTGTTTTAATTCCACTCCTTCCGATAACACCGAAAGATTTATCATCTCAGTTCAAAAGGTAACAAATCCCTGTAAAAATATCATTTGCGAGGCTCAGGGCCAGACACTGAAAGTGGCAGGCGTACATTTGGAAAAACCATATTTTTCCCATGGGCAACTATATGTGGCCTGTTCACGTGTGTACATCCTACACAACCTCTACATCCGTGCAAATAACGTGGTATATAAAAGTCTAACATCATAGATAAACAATTTACATAACGATATCAGCATACATGTACAGTACACTCCTGTAAGCCGTCCAATTAAGTATTATCAACCATCAGAACTTTTACTTTCCCCTTTCAAAATGCAACAAAACATTTACATTCGTGAACTAGAAAAAAGAATAATTCAAATTCTTCGCGCACGAAGTCGCGTGTAACAGCTAGTAACAAATAATTCAAACAAATCGGAAATGATGAACAATACGTGCTTCTTTATCACCGATTACTGCAAAGAATATTCAATTTCTTGAAAGTCTAATCTAATTAAGAAAGTTCATGCAGCAAGCTAACTTATACGTATATCGTATATTAATTATAATTTTTTAATTTGTTCACTTTTCGATATCAATATTTCTCGACTGCCAGCTGCATCTAATTCCATTTCATGAAGGTTGCAGGTATGCAAAAAAATCACTGTGTTTTAAACCTTGACTTCATTAGCGTCTATCATTTAAATAGATCTTCTGACGAAAGTATTAATCACTCTGTTTAAAATTTGAATTGATATCGATTTTGAACTCCTAAAATTTAAAATTCCCAATGATATTCCTAAAAAAGGAGAATTTAAAAATTTGAGAATTCTGTCATTACTTTTAAATATTTTTGAAAATTAATTTTCTTTATAATTTTAAATTTTAGATGTTATATATAAGGTGATTCAATGCGTTTTAGCTTTTTTATATATTTCAAATTTTATTTGAGCATTATATATTTCATATGAACATCTTTATTTGGTAGAAATCTTTTTTCATTTCCTATGCATTTTGAGTTTGTTTCGTACTATTTCGTTCTTATTCTGATACTTTTCGCATGTTGATTGTAAAAGTACTGAAGAAATGTTTGTAATTAAATTTACGAATTCTAATTACTGCATCGTCTAAATATGAGCCTTATGCATTTTGCGTAGGCTGAGTTGGTAAGGTAAATAAATAATTAAGATAACAGGAATTTATTCGTTTCGATAACCAATTATCCTACTGTCAGTCAATCCATCGACTATAACTCATGTAATAGAGTAATTTGCATCTTCCAGCGAACTAATTGCTACTAGTTCAGAAGATAAACTCCTAAAACTTACGTTTCTTTATTTAAAAGTTTAAAATGATTGGCAATATTTCTGTTTGCATCAAAACAATTCTATTTCTAGAAAAATCTTATTATCTAATTTTCATCAGTATCAAATCTAATTATCATCTATAAATACACACGAAAAAAGCTCAACATTATACACTCTACAATGCGAAGTTATTTCTGTTTATGAATGTAATTAATACTTCCAAGTAAACCGAAACTTCCAAAGGATATATTTGTAAAAAATAAATCTTAAAAATCAAAGAATTTTGCTATAAATATTAGTGAAATTCATAAATGAATTTATGTTTTTATTGATGTAGAATTATATTTTAATGTAGTTAAATGTGCTTAGTTTCAATTATTTTTTTCTTCTTTATAATAGAATTTCGTACATTATACTGCAATAAAGAGAAAACTAATTGCATTTAGGATATAACAATTTTAGACTCACATTTAGTCAATTTTGGAAGAAAAAAAATGAACTCTTCTGTTTCAACGATAAATAAAAATTACAGGAACAATTACTTGTAACGTACAGTTAAAGAACAATTATATAAATAACAACCAGCCCATTAAATAGGCAAACCCTCTTGGGAACATGCCGCCTCTTTCGATAGCGACCATTTTATGAAGTAGACAGAGAAATCTATTTTTTCTCCACTTAGTTTTTTCACTTGTGCATTCACCGATGGCAACTCGGATAGATTAATATATGTATAATGTCAAATCTACAAAAACGTCGTGGCGCACACTGGAAAAAAAGAACCATCACGGCACCATGCTAAAAAAAATTCTAATGACTCGTCGCTTTTGTTAATTACAGCCGCAGTGTTTCGAGGAAAAAGTTAAGCGCTGTTCATCCCTGTTCACAATTCGCCCCGAAATTAATAAAGCGGAGAAGGATTTTTGCTTTTTGCAGGCTTTCTGAAGGATTTGATCGAACTCATAAGGGAATGCTCAAGATCCCGGAATGGCGATTAAATACTTAGGAGGAAGGCTACCTACCTGCAGAGAATATTAAAAGTCTCGCGATTAATATTTTATAGACTTTGTAAGACTTTCATGAATCCTGTCTTCTTAAAAAACACGCATCGCCTCTGCCCCAGGCGAATATGGAAATCCGGTACTTACGTATTAACGCCACCGAGGCTACAGATTTGGCGGTTTTTAAGTGCCGCCAAATTTGGCGGTTTTTGTACTTACGTATTAACGCCAATTTGGCGGTTTTTAAGAGGCGCCAATTTGGCGGTTTTTAAGTGCCGCCAATTTGACATGTCAATTTGTCACATGTCAGCGCACGAAATAGCGAACAAACAAATACGCGTTTTAAACGTTCTGTTCTAAGCATTTACGTTCACAAGGTGTCTTTTTTCACTAAATCGATGATGCTCTACAACTTTGTTATTCACTTTTTTCTCTATCTCGTACCGTTTAAGAGATAATAGCTCTAACTCCAACCGTTTTCAGCCAGGTGGCGCTGAAGGTGGTTTCATCCAGTAGCGCGTGGTCATTTTACCACATCTGGACACCACTCTTATGAAGATAGCTGCAGCCATTCGGTAGTTAAAAGGGTGGTAAGGTACTTTAGTGGGCACCCTGTATATGGAGCTACATGGTAAAGTCTTTGCTGCTTCAGATTTTCTAAAATTTAATTTTGATTACCATTAAATCGAAACCTCTGTCTTGGAAATTGAGTGTAAAATAGAAAGAGATGATTTTAAGATCAGTCTCATTATTTAGCAGCCGAAAGATATAAACTTAAATTGGATTAATCTCTTGCTGAAGGAAGCAAAGCCTACTTTAAAATCAAGCTTAAAATTCTATCATTCATTAAGTTTAATAATCTTTGCCTTATATATCATTCAATTTCTCAGAATGAATTATTTAACTTGAAAAGAATTGAGTGTTTTCTGCTTTTTGGTTGTGTCTCCAAATTTTGAGTGTTTTCTGTTTAAGCTTCAGTGAAAAAATTCCATTCTAAGAAATAAATTTAAATTCAATTGAAAATAATTCTGATTTTAAAATAATCAAAAATGTGCTGATTAAAATAAATTTTCTTCTTCCTTCATAGTTTGTAAATCAAAATAAAATGATCGTTAAACTGAAATAGCGGAAGAAATAATTGCATAACAGAATTCATGGTGATCATTTATTAATTATAAGCATCAACTGTAATGTAAATACGGTGGAATAATTATTTCGGATATTTAATTAAAACTTATGAATAAAGTTGTTTGGAATGTTCATTACTCAACACAGTACGAAACCTAAATGGATGGCATTCAAAATGTTGTTTACAAGTTTAGTTGAGTTCTGATTTAAATTTTATTTCCAAAGTACTTGCTATAAATTAAATGGGAGAAAGCACGTCGATGTGAAAATTTAATTTATTTTTTAATAATCTTTCAAGCTTATCTTGCGCTAATTAATTCTTGATGAGGGAATTTCACAACAAAATTTAATTCAAAGTCTTGAATAAATATATTGACACATTTTAAAGCTCTAAATCTATACTTAAAATTTTCAATAATATTAGCGTCCTTTGAAGATTGTTGCTTGAGATTACAGCAATAGCTATTTTAATTCTCTGCAAAAGTTTCTCTGATTTTAAGTGTAAAAATATTTTATTTAAATCATAAATATCAGCATCGCGCTGTTCATATAATTATGTTCCTTTTAAATCCAACATGGTTAGTTCTATCATAGATGCTATAAAACTGTAGATATAATAACAGTAAAATTTATTTGAAGCTATTGAAAGTTTATTGGACATGATCTTCCATTTTTTATAACAATTGACTTTATTGAAGAGTAATAATTTCCGACGGAAAAAACACATTGTACACTAAATTCGTAATACATACTATAAGGCAATTTCTTTAAGGCACGATTTGTCTCAGTTGTATACAGTTGCTTAACAACTTATTACTCTTTTTTCAAGTGAGGCTCAGAGAGCGTGTTAAATGAAATTTCAATTTTTACAAACTCAAAGAGAAAAGAAAAAGTTGTTGTCATGGGTCAGTAATTAGGAACACATTGCATAATTGAATCTTTCCAAGTTATCTAATGTATATATTATTTATTTATTTGAAATATAATGATTGAATGCCTAAAGTTTTTTCCAAGTTCACATGAACTTTCCTTAAGTTTTTGAAACTAAGTAAAATACGATTGTAAGAATAATATTTACTTTTAAACTTTTTTGTGGAAAACATGGATTTATTTCAAGGTATATACAAGAGTAAGTCATTAAGTTAGTCACAAAAGATAAGACAAAAAAATTATCTTAATAATCACTTGGAAACAATTTTATTTTTCAACATAATCTCCACCAATGTTGATGCACTTATTCCGTCGTTTTATCAGCGCCCCAATTCCAGCTGCATAAAATTCTTTGGGTTGCTGTCTCATCCACAGTAGGACCTCGTGTTGAACGTCTCATTATCTGCAAAGTTTTGCCTCCAAGATGTTGTTTTAGTGGACCAAACAGATGAAAAGACTGGTTGGCCAGTGCTACAGCATCCACCTTATAGTCCAGACTTAGTCCCAAGTGATTTTCATCAGTTTCGCCCATTAAAACAACATCTTGGAGGCAAACGCTTTGCACATGATGACGATGTTCAACACTAAGCCCTACTGTGGATGAGACAGCAGCCCAAAGAATTTTATGCAGCTGGAATTGGGGCGCTGATAAAACGATGGGATAAGTGCATCAACATTGGTGGAGATTATGTTGAAAAATAAAACTGTTTCCAAGTGATTGTCATTTTGAATTATTTCTTTCTTATCTTTTGTGACTTCCTTAATGACTTACCTTCGTATAACTAATTTCGAAGATTCGAAGTTAATTTTGACCTACATCAAACTTCATTTAAAATTCATTTTCAATCTAAAAATCAAAAAGAAAGTTTTCATTGCAAGTAAATGAAATAAAATTTATTTGACAAGCCAAAAAATATAAAATATTTATATTTAAAAGTGAACAAAATAAAAAAATAAGAAACTATGCATGATTAGTTAGCTTGCTGCTTAAAATTTTACCGTCACCCTTTGACCCTTGTATAAGAAATATATTTCAGTTGCCGAAAGAATTCTGAAAAAGATATAAAGTTGTAAAAAGGATGCGGGAAGTAATTTTGAAAATTGAATCGCCAGTATAATATCATAGAAATTTGTTTTATCAGTTTAGCTATAGCTATCGAAGCCATTTGATGCATATATTCAAGAAAGATTAGTTTGTAAAATAAAATCATAAAATTTCCCATGCAACGATCTCAATTTAAATATGTTTTATTCTTCAATCAGATTAATATTCATTAGTTGATTTCCATCTGAATTCCAAATGCTTTCATAATATTCGATAGCATATAATGAACTTGTCTATTTCTGTTTTTTTCCAAAAGCTCTGCTATTTTAACAACCAAGAAGAATAACAAGGAATTCATCCATTTTTGAGATATCAATTCTATTGAAAATTATCTATGCCGTAGAAATTTATGCACATGTTAAGATCGGTGTATTTTTCAGTTTTTCATTTTTGTAATTACATTTTGCAGAGATAAATAATTTATAATTTATAAGGAAAGACTGAAAAATAATAAATGAATTTAATTCATGCTATAATTCCATCGCAACTTGTTTCAGACATTTCGAAGACCACAATCACAAGCTAAGTTTTAAACCTTCACTTTTCCAATCTTATTTGGTTCATAACTGGGTGGTAACATAACTAATTTATGTCTTAATGATTTCATATTAAGGCTCTATAATTTGCACCAATTATATTTCAGTTTTACATAGGTGTATCGATGTTTTGTCATAGTGGTAGATTTCTCACATAAGAATTTTTTTAAGAAGAGCAAAGTTACTGCGGTGTATGAAAGTGTATACTGCGTATTGATTTAAATGGCCATATTTTATGAACTTCTTTAGCGGTCGTTCTAGAATTTGAATGAGTAACCCCGAAAGCTATTCGTGGTGGTGGTGGTGAGATAATTGGATAAAATTCAAGACAAATAAATGGGACAAAAATTCAGAAACAATGAAATTGTTAATTTTTAAAAATATTTAAAAATAAACGAAGGAATAGATAAGGAAGCCTAAACGGTCAATGGCATCTCGTGCATAGAGATTGCGGTACTGCAGCATCCCTAACTATTTCCATTTTGTAAATTTAATGAATTAATTTTGTTTCACATTTAATACTTAAATATATCAACTATCTAATGCGATTTTACATTAAAGGATTTTGATCTTCAAATCAAATTCGAGGAAAAACTGATGCATAAAACTAAGTTCCATATCTTACTTTTTCACTACCCGAAGGTTATACGCAAAAGTAAAAGTAGCTGTTTGAACTAGAACTACGATTCTATCCATCACCGAATTCCGCCTGCGCGCATGCTCAGTTACGGAATGCAGGCTTTCGTTATCGTTTTTTACCATGCTTTTAAGGTTATGGTCAAGGTCGGCAGTACCATGACGTTTTTCCACTACGGAAATGTTTTTCGTTAGCCAAAGCTTTGAAAAGAATTAAGGAAAAGTAGGATAATTAATGTTAAATAAAAATTTTTTTGAAAAAATTTTTGTAGTAATTAAATCTGAATGAAATTTCCTACCATCCTAAAGAATTTTTTTCAATAATTTCATAAAGTTGTAAATGTTGATGAAATACATAAGAAAAATTTTCCGCAATATACAAATATGTTTTCAAACTTTTTACGACCCCCAAAATACTGTATCATCCTATTTGAGATCATAATTCATAGTTTAAGAATTATCGTTTCGAATAAAACAAGGTTCCCTTCAAGGAACAGAATTTCTTAAAGGATATTATTGAGTATATTCCCATTTTAAAATATAGCAATGCATTTTTAATAGTATAAATTAATCAATTTGTTTTTTTATCTTGGCAATTCCTGTTACTACATACTGCATCAGAATTTGAACTCTACATTTTAACATTTAGAAAAGAATAAAATATTTTCCGACACACTGAATATGAATTGTTATGGGTTACATGTAGTTGTTTTGATTTCGGCAGTTAAACCACTTTTAAGGGGAGTCGATACCCGATATACTTTCAAAAATTCGATATTTTGATTTCTATATGTTTGAAATCTCCATTTCAAGACCTTCCAACTATAAGAAGTCTTTTTCTCTTGATTATATTAGAAGTAAGTTAAAATAAACTTTAAAAAATGTAAACAGATTAATGTAACCCAAGATTTTTACCTTTAACTTGAATTATCTGTAAATGGTATTTTTTTAACTGCACGTACTTTCTTCTCAAAATCTACTTTATATATGCTCTTGGAATTTTTACCACCTACTCTATACATATAAATGCATATACTGATGTGAAATTTGTTCTGAATTCCCAAAAATATTTCGTAATAGAGCTAATCTCGTGTTAGAAAACGGCATTTTCTGAAAAATTCCTAGTGAAAAATTTTCCTAGTTTTAAACACAAACCTAGCTATATTTATTTAAGAATTTCACCGGAGATAAATGTCTACTTACACTCTATAAAAAATTTCAAACATTTATCTTTTATAGAATGAGAGAAAAGGTACATAGAAAATGTCCAATTTAACACTGGTGGTATAGCGGGCACCGACTCTCCTTAATCGTAATACAAGCAACAATTTAGCGTTTTTTATATTTTCGCTGGAAACAAAAAAATGAAAAATTGATTATATTTTTGAATAATCTTTAATGATACGAATAAATAATATTCGTTTATGCTTATCTCTCTATTATTTATACCATAATATTTTATGTGAATTAAAATATAGCGATATTGCTGATAGTCTTGCTAACGAATGTACTACCATGCCCCAGGCCTATGTAGAACCCTTGACCTACCTTGAGTTATACCCAAGAATAAAGGCTTTTGTTAACATTTCTTGGAGGCACCCAACATCTCATTCATGTTATCATAGTCAAGACCCCGGTGCTAGTATACATTTTAAGGGGATAGGAAAGGCCAAACAGCTTTGGCTCGCTTGACTTCCGGTCACTTAAAAACTCTCAGATTCTCTCGTGGTGATAAAAAGTTCGATATCTGCACAAAGTGCAACATGATTGAGGCCACTCCGCAACATCTACTTGACTGCGTTGCCTTTGTGTATGATGGCCTGCTTAAGCGATCGGATTTCGTGTTGGAGCTGATGAAGGCGAACGACCTCATGGATCTGATCTGATTCAGATCAGAAGCATTAGAAAGAAGAAGATATTTTTCTAGTAAATTGATAAGAAGACTATTTTATTTCTATTCTATATTGTCATGTTATTGCTCAGTCGCAGCTGTGTCAGTTTTTATAAATGTCGTAAAGAATACAGGAAAATGAACTGAAAAAAATTTTGAACTTACATTTTTCATTAAAATTAACTTGTTAGAATACTTACCTATTTGAAGGGAAAAAATGTTATAACATTATTCAATAAATATAAAATTACTCCAAGTTAATGAAACAAGACATAAAATTTTAATAGCACAAATACGCAAAACTCCGCAGTGGAGGATTAAAAATTACAGCAGCCCGAAGATAACATAGCATGATTCGCCACTAACAACCAAATTTCAAACTCCGATTTTATATAAGTAGAGATAAAACACATACTAAACCCAATTTTAAAACATATTTTTTTTATGAACAATTTGTTAAAATGACACTTTATGTTATAAAATGATTTAATGACACATTCGTTGAAATCCAAATAAATTGCTTAAGATTAATTTTTTTATTGTATTGATTCAAAATAAGTTTGAGCGCATGTCTGTGCCTGAAACGAACATGTACTTGGCAACCCAAATTCCATACCGAACATGACAATGATTTATCATGGCTTAACAAATTATTGAATTTTAAACAGAGTTAAAACATATATTAAACTCAGTTTCAAAACATATTTCCCTTTGGAGAATAATTTATTAAAATGATACTTTATGTTATAAAATGATTTAATGAAACATCAAGTGAAATCGAAATGTATTGCTTAAGATTAATTTTTTTATTGTATTGATTCAAAATAAGTCTGAGCGCATGTCTGTGCCTGAAACGAACATTGATTTGATAACTTAAATTTATACCAACCATGACAGTGATTTATCATGGCTTGCAAAATTATTCGAATTTTAAAAATGGTTGTTACTTTTTCATGCACTTTATCAGGCCAACAATTTATCGTAAATTGATGAAAACATCTAGAGTAGATTCCTGTTAACTATACTGCGTTAAAAAAGAAATGTTGTTTCAATGAAACCATCAATCTGTTTGGAATATCAACAGCAAAATATTCACCTGATCTTGTGTTAAAAATGTAAGAAATATAACAGAAATAGGGCTGTGCGTGATCTAAAATTACTAGGACTGAATGCACCAATTTCAGAAAAAAACAGTTTCGTACATTTTTATATTTGGGAAAAAGCTTTTTTTCCTGTTGCACGAACTTTGATATTGCAAGTTTCTTCAACATATACAACACTTTAATTTAGTTTTTGTTTAAGCTGGAGAACGATGTTGCGTGCAAATCATTTTTCTTTGAGCAACGTGAAAAAACCCCACTCTTTAGTGATGCAGAATTGCAATCTATTTTTTTTTAATAAAAGTTTTTTTTGCGCGCTTCAACAGAACGAAATTGCGCACACAAACTCAAATCTTGCTCGGGTGGATGCAATAAACCTGGACATTAGAGACGATAGCCTGCACTTAAAAACAAGAAGGAAAAACGACTTCTTCGCTTGGAAAAAGGTATGGACAGATTTTGCTCCACAGAAAAACGCCGGACACTCTAAAAATGTGTTACGAAGAATAACACGGTTGTAAAATACATATAAACAGAACAGAAAGAGAAGATGAGAAAAACATGATTTTTTTTCTTCCTTTTTGATGGTTGAAATGGGGAAAGCTGAGGAAATTTTCTGCGAACAAATGTTGGAGAAGAAGTGATTGAAAATTCTTTTAGCCATCTCCCTTGTCGACCATTCAGGTCTGAAGAAAGAAAAGTACCATATTTGGCTGAGAGCACCTTTTGAGAATTTCCACGATTTCCCAACTTTTCAAAAATGGTACTCCAGAGATAACATGAAAATCAAATTTCCCAAGTGGAACATTTGATGTTGGGTAAATCGTGTAATCGCTTCGAACATCTAATTATCTAAATTTTGATTCCAAAGAGTTTTGTCACTTAATCAATTGTGAGAATCTTTTGAGCTAATTTTAACTCTTCAATCCCGAATTGACTTTTTCCCTCTATGTTCTTGAAACTGAAACTTTATGGGAGAATGCGACATGAATTGGGCTCTCCCAACCTGGGTGGTTGTTTACCCCTCTACCTGCTATTACTTTTCCTGAAGGCACAGGGAAATGGGCCGTGGTTGGAAAGGATAATTGGACCCCACACCGTAAAAGCAATCCCGTAAAATTTACGGTTTTAAACTGGCAGCTAGGTTGGTTGTGCAAAACTGTAAAAGTTACGAAGTAAATCCGTAGGCACAACGATTTTTTACCATACAGGAACAAGTTTTTTTCGTAAAAATTAAGTCATCGAAGTAAGTGCGGTCATCGATTTAGTTGAGTTGTTTTCTCCTTCTGTTCGAGTTGAGTTGAAAGTGCTGATGTGTATTATCAATTAGGAATATTAATTAATCAAGGCTTAATTATTAACTTCAATTAGTTAGTTTAATTAATGTAATTTTTATTTAAACTTACTTGGACGATTTTGATGCAAGATGGTAACAAAACTTCAAACTCCACCGAGCCGGCATCGAAACCGCGTTCGCAGGCAGTCGCTTTAACCACTAGAGCACCGGGGACTTCATGCAAAGTGGTAAAAATAATCTATTTGAGTTTTAAAGTCACTATAGCTCTAGTGGTGTAAACCTCAACTATTGCCAGAACACGTGCTTTATGGTTATCTTTTATGAGTGACAACAGGTTACTGCTACATGTATGAACAGTTAATGTATAAACATGCCCTGTTTTATATGATATTTCATGTATTTTTTTATTTTAAATGAAAAGGTTTTTTAATGTGTCAGTTTTCCTACTAAAGGATATATTTTTATATACGTGTTTCATATGGAAAATGGTTGATTCTGAATCGAATGAAATTAAGTTCTTTTCGCAAAATGTTAAAAGCTACATTATTCTTCGAACTTCTAAGCTTATTTTGAAAATTACAGAAATTATTAGTGGTGATACATTTTTTCTTTCTAAATGATTTCTTTTTTTTGTTCACGCATATTTAAAGTCAATACATTCACTTATTCCACTATAGCGGAGATGGAACCCTATTAAAAACATGAAATTAATGCAATAAAATTACATTTAAGAGAAGGGAAAGTTATCGTACGGAAAGTCGTATGACGAAAAATAGGAGTTGAACTGACGGTTTTAAACCGTTTATGGCTGGAGAGGAAAACGGTGAAAAACCGTTTTGTCAACAAAACAGCTTTAAACCGTCAAATATACGGAAAAAGTGCGGGAAAGAACGGATATTTTTTATAATGCATACCGAGATTTTTTCCTAAGCGATCTCAGAACATCACCTCCTCTCCAAAGACGTCAACCGCCTCAGCCCGGCGTTCGTCGCTGTTAATGGGAAATTTCTAGGCCGCCCCGGACCCCCTCTCTCCGTATGAGAGGGTTAAATATCTTCGGAATGATATAATTTAACCATGATATATTTCAAAAACAGTAGATTTTATGCTTTCATAATTATCAGAAGGTCTCCACCGCAACCTTTAACAAAAGGATCACATTATTGTTAATTGTGGCAGTTTATACTGGTAGACTAGTATATGATAACATTCAATATTTAAATTTTTTACACTTTTGGTGAATATTACGATCAATGCCTTCTTTATTTATGACATTATATATGACTTCAAAAGAGAACTAATGAAACAAATGTTAATTTTTCCATCACAAGTAAAAAATTTAAACAAAAAATAAATGTAAATCGCGTAATAAATAACTCAAAATATGCATTTGAAATTTAAAGTAAAATAAAATTTTCTTGAAATTCTAAAAATCGCATAAACTTCCTCTATACAATATGATGAAAAATAAGTTAAATATTAACCTCTATACTTTTGAGATTTAATTTTTCATACAGGACATTTGATGAATAATAAATGATAAATTTATGTGCCCGAAATTCCTCCATTGCACAAATCATATGAAAGAGAATGTTTTCATAATTATCAAAAGGATTCCAACGCAACCTTTAACAAAAGGATCACATTATTGTTAAATTATGTCAGTTTATACTGGAAGACTAGTATATGGTAATATTCAGTATTTAAATGTTTTACACTTTTGGTGAATATTACGCTCAATGCCTTTTTTATTTACAATATATGACTTCAAAAATGAACTCATGAAACAAATGTTATTTTTTCCATCACAAGTTTAAAATTTAAACAAAAAAATAAATGTAAATCGCGTAATAAATAACTCAAAATATGCATTTGAAATTTAAAGTATGATAAAATTTTTTCGCAATTCTAAAAATCGCACAGACTTCCTCTATACATAATGATGAAAAATAAGTTAAATATTAACCTCTACATTTTGAGATTTAATTTTTCATACAGGACATTTGATGAATAATAAATGATAAATTTATGTGTCCGGAATTTTTCCATTGCACAAATCATATGAAAAAGGTAAGAATTCCTTCACTGCAGCTGCAAGCAGAAAGTGTTAACATTCATGCGCCATACTTCGCTAATTACATTAAGCTGGACAAGACTGAATGATCTTAAAACAGCTGCGTGACACGGCGATGAAACCAAGGTCTCTTCACTTAGTAATTCGAAACAAAGCATTTGCTCACCATAGCTAATGTTTTTCGAATTCACAGATCTGAATAATGTAAAGCCACACCTCAGAGATGGTTAAATATTAATCCGCTCGAATATCCTACTAATAAAACTAAATGTACTAAAACTGCCATTTTTATTTGAGTCTGTAATAATCGCTGGAATAAGCGCGAACATTTTTGTGGAATGTCTTAAAAAAATAAACACACCAAGCAGTATGATAAGATAAAAACTTTAATGTCAAAGCTAGATTAAATCATAATTTAAATACCACTTCTTTCCTGTATTTACAATGGTTGGAAAACATTCTCACGAACAACTTATCAAGAACCCGACATCCACTCCTAAAGCGTTTCATATGTGATGAGGACAATCTCATTGTAGAGGATAATAATTGATCACTCTTCCACCCAGACTGACACACACTTCCGGCTACTTATGACATTTTACCCTCTACGTGTCTTTTTCTATTTTGTATTGTTTTTTATGTTGTTCTGTCCAGTGTATATTTCTTTCTCATTTTTATTTGTTTTTGCACCTGATACTTGTTTTTGTCCTTTCTTAAAAAATAAAATTCACCTCCATCCATCCAAACCGGAAAGGAGCCAAACGGCTCTAAACACGGGGATGCATGTGGTGTATTGTAATGTAACTGCTTTCCTGCAGCAATTGCCGACCAAAAACAACAAATTCGGAAACGATATATGAGGTGTGTAAACCAACCAGTTACTGTAGTTAATTCGCATATCGCCGTACCTCTGGCTCAGAAAAAATAACCAATGGGATTAGGTTTCAGTGGCCGACCATTCGCATATCCAACAATTTTAACTATTTCACAACATTACGCAATCGTTCAAAGGTTGTTTCTTTTCATCTTTCATATCAACAGATGAGATTGATTTGTCTTCTAAGTTAGTGCATTTCTTGTGAACTTACGTCAGTTAATTATTTTACTTGGCAATATTATAAAATGATTTAAATTAGCGTTAGAGCTCTGAAAACTTATATTTTAAGTTAACTACACTTTGTTGAAACCTTTCCCATACTCGTATTATCTTAACAATACGTAGACGATCCCTAGGATATAATTAACTTTCCTCCTTGTAATTGACTGGCAGTGGATTCGAGTCCTTTTGGTTGTCTTCATAGTCTTTTAAGGCGTGGGGATTGACGAAGTTTCGGTTTCAATCACCCGTCGTCATGTGTCGGAAACCACAATCTCGTTATCTCAAAACGCCGCGCCCAAAATCGCAAGTTTTTTTTCTCTTTATTTTGATTCACCCATTTTAAATTGCCTACTATTGAAATTGTTTAATATAATGTGGATATAATGAATGAGGTGAGTGAATAAAAATCATGAATGACAGTCTAAAATTGGCGCAACTATGCTAGTACTTCTTACTAGTCTCACGATGGAGCTTAAGAAATGCAATCTTTGCGATAGCAACTATTTAAAAGAAATTAAGGGATGCTTTTTCAACATTTTGGAAATAAAGTAATATATACAAAAATAAATACATTTAAGATATTTAACCATAAAAATTAAGGATTAAGACATTGAAGCTAAGAAAAAAGAGAATGCGATCAGCTCATTTTAAAATGAGTATTTCCGTTGCTTATATGGCATGAAAAACTTAATTTAATATTTAGGGAACTGTAAATAAAATTATGTCTGAAGTTTCTTAAATTTTATAATTAAAAATTAAATAAAATTATTACAGTTATATGTTATGAAAATATAGTATGATTTGCAATATTAAAATATAACTTTAATTCGTTAAAGCTGGATTTTTCTATTGGGAAATATTATGCTGCATTGATTTATATTTTTAAAATAAATTCTGAATATTAAATTAATGCTACATAAGATATATTATAGAAAATATTAATTCATATTGAAGAACTTTCATACTCATATTTTAAGATGAAATATTTTAAAATGAATATAGAATCTATATAGGTAGGTGGCACAAAAAAGAGGTTAATTTCTCTTTAGGCGATGGCAGCGACAGGTTTGTTTACAAGACAAAACCGGTAGCCATGTTAGGCATAACTTCATAGGCATAGCCTGCTTCTATATTTGTTCTTACAATATAGTGAAACTTGGATGAGATTATTCAAAAGAGATCAGTTAGTAATGACGCAGATGGACTTAGGCGAACTAGAAAAACAATCTGGTAAAAAAAAGCATAGTATGCTTATACTAGAGCGCAGATACACTGCGTGGGATCAACTAGGAAAATAATATTACACTTATGAGATTAAAGCTAAAGAACATGCAATATTGACAAAAATTGAAAAAGCCACATTTATTATGAAGTGTTTTTTTTCTTTTCGTTGCAGTGCTTTGAGGAACAAGAAAACTATATAACTGGATGCTGTGAATACTGAAAACAAAAATAGGAAAGAATCTGTTGACAAAAAGTGTTTTTACGGAGGAAATAAAAAAAATAAATAAAAAAATTAAGGTATAAGCTTTTATTCATGCGTAAAAATGAACGCAAAAGTTGAAAATAATTTTTCTGATTACAATAAAATGCATGGTTCGAATAAAAGCGTGGGCGTCTCTACCTTCTAGGAATATCCCATTTGTTTAAGAAAATATACACAAAATATAATGTGCTATATAAGGAGCCCACGCTTTTATTCGAACCATGTATTTTATTATAATCAGAAAAATTATTTTTAACTTTTGCATGAATAAAGGCTTATACCTTAATTTTTTATTTTATTTTCTACTTTTTAGTGAAGACTGACACATACACACGACATGTTAGGCATAGTAAACCAAATTCAATTATTGAATTCTCCAATATAAAATACATATTAAAATTATTGTATACATATGTACAATTACCTTTTTAAAATGATTTAATGACATTAACTTTCTGAAATATAAATCCGTAATATATTATGTGATAACTTAAAAAACGTTTGGCACACACGAAATAAAAAAAAAATTCTACAACTAGTTGTTGGCGAATTCTAAAAGAAAGTAAACCCAAGACGCGTAGAAACACGAGCTATTACGTCATTCATTGGTGCAGCGCCGGAAGTATAGCGTAGCCTCTGTTAGCTTCGTGTTGTTGTTACAACCCTACGTAACGTAAGGTTACCAACTTCCAAACTTTATCGCCCAAATTTAGGGCTAAAATTTTAATATCATTTTGTTAGGTTTAAATTAGGTATCGATTGCAATTATTTTCCATAATATTGTATTGTCACCGGAAATCCACCACTGTGCTAAATTTCAAAGCTATAACTCGATTGGAAGTGGGTAAGAAATCGATCTCAAGGTTTGACGACACAACAGTCCCGTTGATTAAAAGCTTATAACAATGAATTTCAACCAAAGAACAATTCCTTTAAAAATTACAAAATATGGTTTCTCCCCATAAACTATTAATTTTAATCCATAAGCAATATCATCAAGAAATTATTAATTGTAACGAAATCAAGACAACAATCTGTGAAAATTTCATTAAAATAAAAAAAGAACTTTTGCATTTACTTTTTTTTGCTTAGCACAATTTATAATTTAAAAAATTACTAAATATGCTTAAATTTCGTATGATATATGCCTATTACCTTGCTTTTCACAATGAAATTTATTGAAATGAGAAGATTGTAAGAATATATCAAATATCTTTGTAAAATCGTTATTTCATAAATGCCTATAAAAATTTTAAATGCTAAGTAGTCAAATAGTGGTTTATTTAAAATAATTTTTAAGAAAATTTTCAAACTTGATTACACAAGAGAGATAAGAAAAAATATTTTAAATCTCAGTAACACCTAATCTATGAAAATGACCATCACGTGTCGTGTATTGTAAAAACTAAGAGAAATTAATTTAAAACACTTAATTTCACATTCTATTTAATGGGGTAACTTTTACATCATATATTTTTCGATTTCAATAA
>BGPR01010252.1:23550-33647 GCA_013235015.1 Araneus ventricosus | reverse complement strand
AAAATGTATCTAAATATAAAATTGAGAAAGAGATAAAAGAAAAGGAAGCTCAGAAAAAGGGTGAAAAAGAGTCAGCTTGAATTTTAGATTTGGGAGTTGAAATCGAAACTGTTAACTGACGGCCTTTGAATTCTGCAGAGACTTCGCTAACTAGGATCATGAATAAGTAATAAGTAAACCTGAAAGTTGTAACAGAATGGAGCTCAAAGTCGATAAAGAAGTAAACAGAGAAAAGTTGTTAAAATACATTAAATTTACTCTATTCAGAGTACTGAACTCGTCTTAGGAATCTAAAAGTTTCAGATTTAAAAATTTTGTTTGTGCACCTTTTTTTAAATATACGCTTTGTCTCCTCAGATAGTTTAAGTTAAAAATAAGTTTGGTTCTGAAAGCGCAAAATAATGTTTATGGTTCAGCATTTATGTATTTATTTGAGAGCTTTCTATTTGAGAATGCAATTGAAAAAGAAATTCCTTTGTAAACTTTTAATGATAATACCTAATAATATTTTATTTTTTAAATATATTATTGAGTGCATAATTTAACACTTATTATGTGTATGTTGATCAGAATATCAAATGATTGATTGAATAAATAAAATTTATTTACCACACCATACAACGAAATGTAGAGTTTTCTGTAAGAAGCTATCATTACAGCTTATAATGAAATAATTTTAAATTTCTTGTCTCATCATAAATTAAGAAACAATAAAAACACTGGTTTCTAAAAATTACGATTTTATTTTTATACATGTGATTGACTGAGTTACTGATATTCAGTTTATTCATAAATTGTAATTTGTAAAATGTTAATTATACAGGGTGATTCAAAACTGGAGGAAGAAACTTCTAGAAAGGGTAGGGTACACCAAGGCCACTCGGAATCACATAGCAATGCTGGATCGGAAATGCAATCATAACGAGATGGGGGTTGTTAGGGGCTGTCGCACGAAGACCGTCGACCGCATTTGAATATTTTTAACCGGTTCTCTTTTTCATTGCACGCAACGAGAGTATACTGTATTCGATGTTATTCAAAATTTTGGATGGAACGGGAAATTAAAACTCACATCGCACCGATTATTTTAATAAATGTCCTTAAATAAACAAACAAACTAAATGTCCTTAAATAAACAACTACTACCAAAACAATTACCCTCTGCACCGCTTCCGAGATTTTGAGATCTATCTCTAAATCTGCCCTAAGATTACGTTCCAATTGTCGCAGTAATGGAGAAAATCTCTGAGGCCGACAGCATTTGGAATAGAATTCATCAAATCAAAAGCAACATCTTTGTCAGAGTGGACTCGCAGACTGATCCAAAGCGTATCCGTTACCTAGATGGATCCTTTCTCAGGATGGATGTGGGATTTAATTAGCATTGCAGATAAAGATGTTTTACTTATTTAAGGAAGTCATGTGATGCGACTCTTTCGCTGAATTTCTTTTAGGTATGCTAACGTATTTGTAAGACGTTAAAGCAAGGCTATTCTTTTACTGGTGGCATCGATACATAATCATGATAAAATGATTTCGATGACATGATCATAAAGATTCCGTTTTAAAGTTACACACAGATTCGGATTGAAGTTCAGAGATTTTTCTCTGAGGATGGGAGTGGTGGGTGCTTTTTGAGGGGATAACGATAGCTATGTTTACGTTTTTTCGTATGTCGTTAGCAGAAAAAAGCACATTAATATCATAGGTAGGCTTCTTTTCCTGACGAGCAGATTGCCATGATATTTTTTAAATTATTAAATTTTTGTGTAACTTTTTTTGTCTTTTGTATGTTTATATATATATATATATATATATGTATAAACCAACAACCAAAATATAACTTGTTATATATGATTATGATATATATATTTGGCAATCTGGAAAATTTCTATGGCTGGGATATTATTAAGCATATTTATAACTTTATTTATAAAAAAAAACATAATTTATCTGAAAACATTAACGATAAAAAAGATATAGAATACTGTTCCTTCCTTTTCATGAATAAAACGTATTATAATTGTAAATTTTCTAATATACTAGATAAATACATTGACTGATTTCCTATAAAATTATTAAAATTAAGCGTGTATTAAATTATAATAAACAATTAGGTTGGAAGATTTTTAATTAGAGCAAAATTAAAGAAAATAATGTTATTGAAGATTGCAGCTGTCAAGAATATAACAATTTCATAAATGATTAGCATGGGAACGTAATTACAGGAGATTTAAATATTGTTAGTAATGATAAATTAAGAGACTTAATGATGAAAGTTACAAACAGTAATGGTAGCATTAAAATGCAAATTAGAAAAGATTTTGAAAAATTTTATTTTAAAAATGGCAATTAAGTATATTTTGCCAATAGAAGCTTTTAGTGAGTATAAGCAGAAAACTTTATATGATCTTTTTGAAATTAACTTTAAAACACATAATGGAATTATATTTATAGATATTAAAAACAAATTAAAGAACTTCGAAAAGATTTCGTAATCGTTTATATTGACAAAGGGCCCAGTAATTTCCAATTATTTGTAAATAATATTATAGAAAGTTACTTAGTGAACACATTTATAATAGAGAGTATTATATTGAGTCCAGGCAGAATGAAAGAGAAATTTCCTATATAATTATAGCATTGCATAAAACACTTGGTATTAAAAGTGTACAATTAAAATATCCTCATATTTTTCTTACTTTTAAATTCCACAAGATTCCTGTTAAATTTAGAATTGCCACTAATGGCTGCAATACTTATATTACTAAATCAGGCAAATTACTTCAAAAATACCTGTAGGCAACTTTAGATAATTTGAAGAACAAAATAATACGATAATTATTAATACTAGTGTTGAAATAACTAATGCAATTAGAGTTGTTGATGTCTTCAATATGCAAACCTATGATTTCCATGATTTGGTATACACTCTTGTAGAGATGTATAAAGATTTTGGATTAAATAAGAATTTAAGTATGCGTAAATACAAAACTGTTATTAATTTATTATTAAAAGAAAACGTTATTATTTTTAATAATATGCATAAAGGGTATATTCTTCTTCCATCAGATGAAGAGACTGCCACAGTGGTACCAGCTAGTAATATTTTGGCTAATTTATATCTACAATTTTAAGGGAAGGACTTCATTTCTAAGAATTATTATTTAATGTTTAGATATATTGATAATGTTATTGTATTTAATAAAGATCTAGTACATAAGCCACAAATGAATATTTATCCTGATTATTTAAAACTAATTAAGACTAATAATAATGAATTAACGGCAGAATTACTTGATTTAGAATTAAAAATTTTAGATGGAATAATTCAGACTGATATATATGATAAAAGAAATGCATTTGACTTTGATATTAATAGATTTCTTTTCTGGAATAGTAATCTTAGCAAGTCTATTTTGAGAATATATTCTTCTTCCATAAGATGAAGGGACTGCCGCAGGGGTAGCAGATAGTAATATTTTGGCTAATTTATATCTACAATTCTAAGAGAAGGACTTCATTTCAAAGAATTCTTATTTAATGTTTAGATATATTGATAATCTTATTGTATTTAATAAAGATCTAGTACATAAACCACAAATGAATATTTATCCTGATTATTTAAAACTAATTAACACTAATAATAATGAATTAACAGCAGAATTACTTGATTTAGAATTAAAAATTTTAGATGGAATAATTAAGACTGATATATATGATAAAAGAAATGCATTTGACTTTGATATTAATAGCTTTCCTTTCTGGAATAGTAATCTTATCAAGCCTATTTTTAGAAACTTAATAATTAACTTTTAATTAGAAATAATAGACTAGTTACAGATAACAATAATATAATTAAGAACATTATACATTTTTTAAGATGGCTATATTGTTTGGAATCCCGAAAACATTTTTGTTTTCATGTATTAATTGGAGATACTTAAGTTACTTAGAATAAAAACATATATTTATTTGGGTAAAAAAAATATTTTTTCTATATTAGAGTTGTGTTTCTAAGAATTTTACTGCTAAAATTATGTTTACAATTTTAGTTACTATATTCTAGTTCGTTTGAAATAATTCAATTTCCAGAATATAGGTGGCATCACTACAGATTTTTTAATATAGTTTCTCTAAAATCATTACATATTAAAAATTCAATTTTTAGTATGATTTTTAAAAATTTAGGTTTGTAAATTATTCTATAGAATTTTAACTTATATAAGACATTTTAATAAAATTTAAGACATATTATTAATTTTCAAGAATATGAATATATTTTATGAGGAATACGTATTGAATTTTTAAGAGTGGCTTATATCGGATGGATAAGTTGATGGCGGTAAAATGAATTTTTCACACTTTCATTCACCAATTTTTGTTAATATATTTATATCATAGATGTAGAATTAATTGATTTAGTGCAATTTAGAATAATGTACTTTATTTTATGTTTGTTAAAAAATGTTAAATATTTTTCTGATAGTATGTAATTTAGGGTTAAGACTCTTTTCCCTCTTTCTTCTGCATATTTACGGTATTTTATCCTTCATGTTTTCAACAACTAATCTCATTGATGGTTTTACGCAGATAAAATCAAGATTTGAAAATGAAAAGCTCGTCCAAAGTCGAGCTCATCATCTAAATTGTTGAAAACTCCATATTTGGATTGTCTTTTTCAATTATTAAACTTTACTTTTGAGCTTTTACTTACTGAAAACTTTAAAGCTGTTTTTCTCAGTTTGCTTTTTCCAAAATTATGTCTGATACAAAATGCTAAAAGTCAATCTCTTTTTATTCTAATTATTTGAAATTTTTTCTCCTCACTCACAAGTGCATGCTTAATAGAATTGGGATGGATTTGAAAAAATTTTGATTCGAAAATATTTTATATTGTACAAAGTGAAAAATTCTGATATTTTCCAAAGTTTTCCACAAAAGTTTAAGCAATTTTTTTTCTCAGACACTAATGTAGATATCAAAACTCCGATCCCTATTTCTGTTAAGTACACTGAGTGGTCCCTTTCAAAAAAATTTGTGGAAAATTATATAAATTGTATGAGAAGAAGCATGAAATGCTTAATTTTTTTAAAAAAATTAAAATTTTTAAATTTGTAACTTTTGAAAATGGAAAATATTTTAGAAATTCAAGTTTCTGCTCAGATTGCATCTATATAGTACAAAAGTAAATAATTTTGATCAAAATTGTAGAAAAAAATTTGGGGGTGCCAAGTCCCCCCAAGCTTCATTTCAAACATAACATTCTAAGGATAAAGAGATCTTGCTATAAACAAATAGAGTTAAAACAAAATTTTGTCATTCAGTGTCCTTTAAATTTTTGAAACAGATTTGATACAGGCTAAAAATATTTTACGGAACTTTTTTCCGCATTTCCTCTTTCTGTGAATTTTGTCTCATTGTATTAAAGTTTTGAAGTTAACTGAATCCTTATTCATGATCCCAGTTAGCGAAGCCCCAACAGAATTGAAAGACCCCAGGATAAACGTTTCACTTTCTACTTCTAAAAAATCAAGATCTTTCCTTTCTAAGTTTATTTTTATTCTCTTCTGATCGCACTTTTATATTTTAATACATCATTCTTCTTCACCTTTCTTTTCAGATCTTGTTCTCTCTTATCCACTTGACAAATAAGAAATTCTATCTTGTTTTTGTGCATACGCTAAATGCTGTTTTCAGAAGTTGACGTTTATTTTCGGTTCGGAACTGCATATATTTCCTAATCCAACTGCGGAGTAACGCATACATCTGCAGTTTCGGTTAAAGAGCCAAGATCTGAAGTTTTTTATTGGAATGTGTGAAAAAATATTCCAGAATAAATGAATTTCGCGTTGGAGTGAATTAAACAGTGTCTCTCTCTCTGTTTTCTTGAAATGGAATTCGCGTAACTGCAAATGCGGAGAAAATATTGTTTGAAGAAAACGAATTGGAGAAGGTTTAAACTTTTTAAGCTGCTCTTACTGAAATTTCAGAGAATTTTCTTCTTCAGTAGCTTTTGACTTTTTAAAATGCATTTTCAATTCTGCATACTTTATGAACTTAAAAGAAAAAAATTTTCAGCAAAGCCAAGGAAGCCATAGTTTTTGAAACTTTTCTGTAAGAGATTATACTGGATGTTTTTGAAAGATATTTTTGAAACTTAATTCCATGTTGAATGTAAAATTCGTTGCTTCAATTTGAGAAATATGCGGCTAAAAATATATGTCTACATACAAGTACCATGTCTAAGAAACACACTAACTCAATGAATAGAATTAATGTTGGTGTAATGAGTCGAATTAAAGCAATATCTCCACTAGAAACAGCTTAGGTGGAATGCGGGAAGATTGATACATTTTTTTTGGAAAGCTCAAAAATGATTTTAGCAACAGTAATAATAAGAACTAAGGCACTAAATTTATAGATTTGTTAATCTAATATAGGATTTCAGTCGAATTTTGGTCATAAATGACTTTATAAAATATTACACTTTTTTTCTAAAAATAAATTTTATATCAATCTGCAACATACTTGGGGTTCGCAGATACACACAGAAATATAGAAAATAATGATGGTAAATAGGTCTGGGTTTAAAACAAAATTTGTTTTATCAATAAACTTTATATTCCAAATCAAGGTTTAAAATTTTACCAAAGTAAGAAATTTTTATTTTAATTAAAATTCAACATTTTTAATGAGACTGGAAAATTGAAACGATAATGCCTCAGAAAATAATTTATTTTTACAAATAATAAAGGAGAATATGATTATATGTGTGTAAAAATACTTTGGAGGGAGGTAATGTGAGCCTCGAAGCAGTTTCTGGAAATTTTGGTTAATTAAAAATTAAGGGAAATTTTCGCGTTCTTCCTTGATGACTTACGGAAATAATATAGCACAAAAATATAATTTTTAAATCATCTGAAAATACAAAAAATTATCTTTTAGATGAAATTAATTAATTTTCCGTACATTCTTGTCCAATTTTAATAAATTCATGAAAAATATTTTAAAGTTAATTTACAACAACACTTTTCATCTCTGCAGTGAAATTCAAACCGTTTTCATTCTTTAAACAAATACTTATTTGCGTGTTTCTCTTAGATAGTTGATTTTATGTTTTTTCCTTTGAAGACGATTTTGCAAAGTAGTTGCTATTAACCTCCCAGCGGGACTGCGTTTGCAAGAGATACTTAAATTGTGCATCGTATTACATTTTTATATCGTTATTTTATATATTTAAGTGCAATTTTATTTATAAAATCGTTGCTTACTATTAGGCTAATAAATACAAATAACATAAATAAAAGTTGCATTTATTTTTGTAAAATTACACGATATGTATATATATATGTAATACGATGCACGATATATCGTAAAATTAGCCTAAGCGCGCCCGCTGGAAGGTTAAGGCAGAAGACGAGTATCAATGTGCCCCGGATCAAATGTATCAATCTACCCCAAGAGCCTTTTTAACTTAAAACAAGTGGTTAATCAGAAACAACGCTTACAAACTTCAACACTTAGTTCAGAAAAATAAATGTTTTTCATACCTTTGGAGTAGATTCCCTGGCAGGAAAACTTAACTAGTTAAAGAAATCTCACAACACGTGCTTAGAGTAAAATTTACTTAGACTATTAGATTAGCGGTTTTATTCATTTGTAAATTAACTTTTGACTCAGCATGGCCGAAAAATATACCGTGCTCTAAGAGATACAGTGGCTTGTATATGAAGGGATGTGTACATCTTGAGCTATTCCAATCATCAAATGTTATGTTCTGTATCAATGTCCCCACGTATCAATCTAACCCAACTCCCCATATACGTTTATTTCACCATTAAGAATAAACTTGTTTATGATATTTTTATAGATAAAGATGTAACTAAAGTTACGAAATTGTTGGATGCTATTTATGGTTGTCGGAGAGGCTTATATGGTCAATATCACATACGCTGTAAATTACAGATGTTGCCTGGGTGCCTGCGTGAGGTCAGTCCCTGCCTTTGTTGAGGGTGTTATGTATTTCAGCATAGCAAGGAGAATCGGGGAGACTTCTTTATCAAAAATAATATGTTTATTGAGATCTTACACAGCACAAACATGTAAAACAAACACATACATTAACATCACAAACGTTACATCCGGACTGACATCGAATTCTATGTTCAATCACAATTATTTTTCTCCGCTGCTAGGCAACGTTAGCAAAAGACAAATTTATCAATGTCACTCTATTTTTATAATATATTTTTTATATTTTATATTTATATTATATTTTTTATTTTTATAATATATTTTTATAACGAATAATATATATATATATATATATATATATATATATATTATTCGTTACAAATATCAAAAGGGTCTCTACTTGTCGGCAGCTTGAATCTTTGAATAATTATAGTTGAAATACAATTTAAATAAAGCATTTAATTTATAAGTATGCATGGGAATTCAGGATATTCAACTTTAATAAAATGCAATACTGTTGCTCCATGATTCAAGTTTAAAAAATATTAATTTGTGCAAGAACCCTCATCATTTAGCTTCTCTTAGAGTCCAACCGAAATCCACCTCTATGCAATGCCGATATCCTTCAGAATCTTAGCGGTATTTAACTGTAATTTTTTATCTAAGTTGTCCTATGTATCTGGCATTGAAGTTAGAACAGGAAAATTACGCTACTTTTCGTACAAGCGCAGTACAAATTTATTTACTAGAAATACTCATATTTCCTTTAATATTCGACAGATTTACATCACACTTTAATACAATACTTCTGTAAAATATTGTCGAGTGTTCTGTAAGTTTCATACAGTTTGAGTGAAAACTCTGTAAGTTATGAGCAAAACCCTACGAAAAAATTAATGATTTTTAAAGAAACCTTTATATTTTTCCGAATACTCGTGTTATTTTTACGAAAATACATGTAAATATTGCGCACTTGAAACAAAACCATTGGTGAAAGTTGCAAATCATTATCAGCTTTCTGTGAAACAGGGTGAGTCCTAAATTATGTTCATCTTCATCAATTTCTGGTCGGTCCCCTAAATGTCCTCGTGACCTATCTTTTCTGTAAAATTCGAGTTCAAGCCTCTTCTTTACGGTCGAATTTGAAATAAAATACTCCAGCTATTCGGAAGATATCCGAATAATTTTGCAAATCCTCAAGTGTTCACTTTTTTCTGTCACCCACCAGTGTATCCGTCCTCATCCAAGTTTGAGTTCTTACTTTCGCCCAGGAATAAAAGAAATTTAAAAACAAAAGAAACACACACGGTGAATCCGGATTTCCTGGTGTTAGTGATGACTAAAGAACAGCATCTTTTATGAAACCTATAATTCATAATGATTGAACATACGAATCATCTAATGCGGTTCCTGTAGGCTAGATTTCTTTTGACAATGATATTGAAGAAGCCATCATTTTTTGACGTAGAGTTTCATCTCTCCATAGTGGTCTAATGGTGTGTCGGGAAAGAAAAAATTTATAATGCTTTTCGTGGTATTTTTAAACGCTTATAGCTTCGCAACCAAATAACATGTGCTGGGAGTTGGTTTTAGTTTCATTTAACAGAGAAAGGTTGACATCGAAGATTGCATAAAGGATTTTAGAATTTAGAATTACGGTTTAGTCACAGTCGAGCTGCAAAGGTGGTGAAATTCACAACATTTTTGATGACGTCACAGCGACCGATGCGGGCCCACGCAGACTAAGGCAATTCATTCATCGATCTGAGGTTCACGCAAAATATTACTCAAGAATTGTTGAATTACGTCGAATTTTGTGCTAAAGTTAAACGCTTATAGCTCCGCAACCAAATAACATAGAGAGTTGGGTTTAGTTTCATTCAACAGAGAAAAGTAGACTTTGAAGATTGCAAAAAGAATCTTATAATTTGTAATTACGGTTTAGTCACAGTGGAGCTACAAATTTGGTGAAAATAACGAAGCATTTTGATGACGTCACAGCGACCGATGCGCGCACGCATCGGTTGTGAGCGGTATATTAACTGGATTTTAACAGATAAATAATTAATTCATTCAGATTAATTAATTCAATCAGATTAATTAATTCAATCAGATTAATT
>BGPR01010251.1:30559-53362 GCA_013235015.1 Araneus ventricosus | reverse complement strand
AATAGATGCCTATAAAAAATTGCTGGGGATGCGTATCGATGCACTGAAGTGCAAATTAACATTAATTTGAAATTCTGCACCATCTCTGTAGGAATATTTATTGGCACTGATAAACATGTTTATGAAACATTACAAAATCGATGGCTATCTAGTTACAATCCTAATCTCATTTTTATTTTTAACAATTAATGTTATAATTAAATAGTATTTTGGTTCAAAATGAAAATAAAAGTTTCAAATGAAATAATCAGTTTAAGGAATTTTTAGGTGCCCCTGGGCTACAGCCCATTGGATAAGACATCTCTGCTCATTTTTGCGGTCAACTGAAATAGTCCATTTTTGATTTCTGAGAGTGCTCACACATAAACCTTATTCCTCAGATTATTTTTCGGAGTTATTTATACGCATACTTGCTTAAGATCCAATTTTCATGCTCAGCTTACTTTTCTGAGGAAAAATAAAATTGCCCACTTATTATAACAGAAGTGATACCGTGTTTTTTCATAGCGTAAAGCAGTAGCGACGATTGGGTGGCAAAAAAATTTATTGACACCTAAAAGCACCCGGAGTAGTGGGGGTAGGCAACAAAATTTTAAAATTTAGTTACAAAATTATCTAGCTTTCCCGGACAGGGTTGAGTTTTTTATACTCCCTAGTTTTAGGCAGCCAAAATGAAATAAAAATTGAACCTTTTTCTCAAAAAGTGATGGGGTTGGCTGCCTCCTCCATTGCCATCAAGTGTCACATCCTCAACTATTTACAATCTTGGTAGTCATATGAGAAATATTTGTGCGTCTATAAGATGAAATAGTATAAAATTAATATCTCTTTTTAGATGCGAAGATTTAATCAAAGTAAATGATATATTGTTTGAAATGACCCTTGTTAGGATTAATCAGAATATACATTTTGATTCTTGGCTTCTTGTATGCAGAATGATATTGGCTTCCACAATACTAAGAAGCCAGCGACTCGTTCTCCAATTTTTTCGGGGCGAATTCGAAATGTTATTACAATATTTTATTCATGAAAATTTCATACAATTTTCAGAAATAATACTGGACGATAATTTTGGTGTAAATTACAATCTGAATTTTGGTTTCTGAATTGGGACAACCACAGTCACTTTCCTGCTGTTGAGAAAATAACATATATTTATCAAGAAATTTAAATCTACTCTCTCGCCTTCTTACGAAGCTTTCACCGATTCGCAAACACCAGACTGGCAATTCACCCCTACAAATCATGTAAGCTGGCCAGCGGCTATCAAGCTTCATAGAAGGGGGGGGGGGCCCTAGGGTTTTGGGGCCCGGGGCGACTGGAATCACAGCCACAAAGAAAAAAGTAGTATCTACTCTGCCGGTGATCTAGTTAAGGCTGTGATTCGGCTTGTCTATCTAACACTCTAAGTCACACCATATGAGGGTGCTTTCTTCGATTTCCAAATGAAGCTATACTGTATGGGAGCCTTAAGTTTCTGTAATGCAAAAACTAATTTTTGTAATATTCCAAGGCATTATAGTTATTGAAATATTGTAAAGCACATTTCCCTCTCTTAAATCCTTCTTGTTCCAAATAGCCCACAGGCTGTGAAGATGTGCATTCCAACATAATGCATAGGGGAAAAAAAAAATTGCAGTATGCTGCGTCTTTCACTTTAGAGTACACCATTCAGGGATACTTTCTGAAGCATGCATACTGAAATTTTCGCTTGAAGCACTACTTGACGGGAACTCGCAATTTGTTTCAACAACTTCAAATAATCTTGTTGCAAGATTTTTTTTCAGTAGCATGGTGTTGTTCTATAGTTAAATTTTGAGGGCACAACAAACTCTCCTCATTATTTTCACTATTATTAGTACTACGACTACTGCAGGAACTGGAAACTATGCCATACGTAACTTCCTTTTAACTCATTAAGGAATTTTCAGTAAGAGAGTAGTATCGAGTGATTGTAGTGACTTACATGCTTAATTACTTTCCAAATTCAGTTTGAATGCATTAGTGAAAATTTGGAATACTTAGTGTTTATACTAAGTTAGAAAATATATTTAAAAATAGTTTTCATGCTTCATATTTCGAACTGTTACGATTTAGTATTCAATCCGTAATCACCAATTCATATCTCACTGATTTCCTGTTTCATTCCCTTTGATCTGTCATGATCTCCTTTCTAGCGTGCTTTAATTTGATTGGCTTAATCCCTGCTTGAAATGTGCATATACTCATGCTTTGGTCCATGGCTGGTGAATTATTTCAACATGAACAGAAACAGCTATTGAAACTAAGACATTTACTTTCATTACAAACTTTGTGGCTGTGCTTAAATAATACACTCCAAGAAACAAATTTCTTTTTTTTATTACTTTATCATTTATACATGTTCTTTATAATAACAGTTAACATCTAAAAGCTCAACTAATTTTAACAACACATACAAAAATAACTGTTTGAGGTACAAATAACAAGATAAATACTAACTTATACCACTTAAAACAACGTAAAAGAATAAAACAAATGTAAGTGGACCCTTGTATAGTAAAATAACTTCAAATAAAAAAATTCAAAAATTTTCAATTTCAGAAAATTGATTTACAGCACGATTAGAATTTCTTTGTTTTCGGTGTTGCTAGCGGTGAATTCTTATTTCAGCTTTTATTTTCATCACCATTCAATTTAATTTCTCTCTTTCCTAGTGCTTATATTTAACATCTGTACGGATGAGTTTTTAAAAAAAGATACGCAGATTTATATGAGCAACAATTCTGTAAGGCAGAGAAAACTTAATTTTTTTTTCACTTAGAATAATTTTAATTTCAAGAAAAAGTAATGTTTTAAAATCCTTAAAGAGGTGAAACACAGAAAGTATTCAAAATAATTCTTCAGACAACTTTGAATTCTGCAAGCTTAGTGCCTTCACATTGTTCAAAGTGGCTTTGACTACTACGAGAACAGATGGTTGATGACAACCACACATTCTATCAAGAACTTTCTTACCACTTAAAAATGTTAATTCTCACCTTTTTTTCCCTCATTTCGATATTTGCTCCTATAATATGTAACTGATCTCGGGCTCAAGTCTCTTAATTTTTTTTTACCATTCTGCATAAAAAGGAAGTAATGATTGATTTAAGGAGAAATTTTAGCTGCTAAATTTTCAGAGAAAAACTCGAATAAAGAACTTGGTTAAAATACTAAGTTCTTTCAACCATTGTCTAGCATTGATATCATGCATATATTTTAGGGTTATAATATGTAACAATAGATATTTAAAATTCTACAAAATCTTTTTCATCAGAAAATATTACAAATAACATAATTATAGGCTTCTATAAAATACTAAATACAGTCATGTACTTCTACGAATTCAAATAAATGAATAAAACAACTTATTGAGCACTCAAAAAGTTGAACCTTTTTTTTTAATACATAAATTCACTGAAATTGTTGGTAGTTAATAAAGTTTTGTGAAACCATCATATATAACTTAAAGTTATTTAACTTTTTATCTTAATTTGATACATCATATTTCTTATACAGAGGGTCACTTGATAATAGAATGTTTTGTAATATCACAAGAAACAACAGAGTACTACAGATATACCTTTTGAAATATAAAAATAAAAAGTTCCTGTTAATTCCACAAAATAAGATAAAATTCTGTTAGTAAACATTTTATGAAATAAGTATTATTTGAGAAGTCTAAACAGGCAAATAAATAAAATTTGATTAACAGTATAAATATAAAGAATGCACGAATATACAAAAGTATCAGTAATATTTTAAATACTTACAAAATATATTATAGAAAACTATACATTATTATTTAAAATTCTGTAAAAAATACATAGTTTACTCATACTACGGTGAGCAGCTACAGGAGTTTCAAGCATTTGCACATTCATAAATTTTCTATAGCTACATTAAATTTATTTCATTATACATGTTGATTAAAACAAATTAAGAACAATAAAATTTATTTTTGCAGCACATAAGAAAATTAATTTGAAAATTAAAAATAACAGTGGGCTTATACAGAACAAAAGACAGTAACCTGGCAACTTAATAAATAACTATAATACATGATTTTTTAAGCATTGTCAACATTTTCAGTTTTCTATACTTAATTTATTTCATTATATATACTGAGTAAAACTGATCATGAGGAAAATGCATTTTTTGTAACACACAATTAAATAAAAATATAGCATATTCATTCAAAAATTTTATATTATAGGCTTATGTAATTAAGCAACATAATAATAAATAACTATGAAACAAGATTTTGTTAAGCCTTGGAAAAATTTCGGTTATAATAAAAGAATCTACACTGCAGTGTAGTAGGATGCAATACTCAGATATCATTAGGGAAATTCTATCACACACAATTATTTTTGAGCTAAGTCTATCACAATAAAAAGAGAGACTTAATCTCACTTGGCATTTCAGAATATTAAAAATAACATCTTTCCACAAACAATTAATTAATTTCTTTCCTAAAATTAAAGCATCAGAAATGAAATTCTTTGAAAAGGAAACAGTACCATTCATTGAGTAACACAATCATTATTAATAATTTATTGACTTGAAATTCATTCACTGAAATATAACAACATATACATTCTGATTTTTCAACCTTATTTTATTGAAATAAAATACGAGGTTCAATTGAAATAAAATTCCTGTTGGATCCAGCAAATTTCATTATATACAATATGAAACTAATCAACATAATATTTTAAAGAGTATCAAAATTTACCATGCAAATATTTATAGTTGATACTATGAACAAAATATCACAGACAGGATGTTTTTCACTATATTAATCATCAGATTATAATTATTAAGTATGAAAATCACATCAACATAATCTTATGCCCAAACATAAACAAAAGGAATGATTTTTATTCAAATATCAAGCAAATTTTAAAATTTACTGCAAGTAAAATGATCACAATCAATTGTAACAGGAATGAACTCTGAAATACAGATGGAGATGAATTTCACCGGATAAGCACTTGTAAAATAACTTGATTTCAAGATGCATGCTGCCCACCAATATGGAAGTTATTATGCAGTAGAAAATGAATAGAGGCCTAAACAGAATAAAATGAAAATCAAACAGAAATTCATCCTTTCAGTAGCTGCAAAAATATATAATTCACATTCTCAAATAAAATTTCATAATATTTAGTTGCATCTTACGAATAAAGAAGGAGTATCTGTATGAATGAGTAGTTGAAGCAAACTGAAACTAGAATTTTCATGCTGGTGAAAGTAACAATGGCAATGAAAAGTTTTAGAGCATTCTGTAAACATCGTAATTTACTGCATTCATTAATTGTGGAGTTCATAATTGTTTTATTTATAAATAATTAATGAAAATTTTTAGTTTTATTCAGTACTCCTCCCTTAGGAAAGTAATTATCAAATGCTTATTAATTTTTAAGTTTTGAATGAGAACAAATTTATGAATGTAGGCAATTTTCCACCGAATTAAAAGTTGCATGATAAATATCAAATATTATATTTCATGTAGACCTTTGACACTAAGTTTCACAATGATCCCACAAAATAAAAAAAGAAACCCATTTTATTTCTTTGTTGCTAGTAGTGTTGCCCTCTTTGTCTAGTTTAATCGAGCTGATTGATAATCATTTTCTTTAGTACTTTCCCTCACATGCTGACATTTACAAGATGGCCAAGTCAGTGACAGTTCATCCAAGACTAAAAGAAAGTACCATGTTCGAGTTGAATGCAAGAGATTTTGGTTAATTATGAAAAGTCAACAACAGATTTCTAAAGATCTGTGCAAGATATGGCAGCAGACAATAAAATATGTTACAAGTGTTTATCAGAACACAGACGAGAGATCTCTACTAGATCTACAATATAAATTCAACTTTTATATATATATTAAAATACTTTCAATTTTAATTTTTTTTATCAGGACATACCAAATTAAGGCAAAAAGCAGATGTTTTATTGCGTTCTATTAGATGACACAATAAGCACAGGAAATGCGATTTTATATTACCTTAATTTCCAGTCTTCATTAGCTCCATCAAGCATCCAACTGCCCCAAAATAACCCTGAAAATAATTTAGTTACAATAAATTTCAAAAATAACCTTTAACTACTGTATAAAAAATTGCAATATCTTGAAAATTCCCAGAATTTAAGAATATTTAAAATGGATGAACATACTGACTACCATGTAAAGGGGGAAGGTAAGAATAACGACAAAAATACTTTTAATTAAATGATTTTCAGTTACCTATGTCAAAAAAATATAAAACCTACAAAATATGAAATATATCTTATTTGCACAATTATTTTAAAGTTGTATGCAAACTGGCAATTGATTATAAAAAAAACACCTCTGGAATCCCAATAAAATAACTTTAATAGGATTATTAGGAATAATACTGGAAACATTTAACTGTACAACCAAATTGGAAGAGAAAAACTCACAATCTATCTTTTAAATGAAAAAGATATTTGAAAACTGGAACTTAATCAATTGCTGTAAATGTATAGTATGATGTTCTGTCAAATAATGCTAATCCACAGAAACAGACATATCATTATATAACAGGCAGACAAGTGAAACAAACTTGCAACTTATGTTTGCATAATATTTATTACAATGTTTTGTCTTAGAGAGCTGAAGCATGAGTATTGTTATAAGACTGCTTACTTAGTGCATCTAATTTCTGTCTTATATTCATCATTTGATGCTTTAATAAATTTTGCATAGGATTTTCTTTTCTTGAAATGAACGAACAGTTTTAGACATCTATAGATATAAATAGGGATTTAAGATCCGAAATAAAAATAATCACATCGACCATTGTTTCAATACATGTAAATATACCATTAAAGAACAGATTATCAATACAAATTCATATATTATAAAAATAAGATACAAGAGTGGAAATACATAAATCACGAAGTTAATAATTGTCTTAACAGAAAATAGTATGTACAAGAACTTCAATCCAGTAAGGTAAAGATGGACTGCAAACCATAATGCAAGAAGTTTGGATTGCCCAACTAATATTCTGAACTGAACAAATTAGCAATATTAAATGGACATTATAGAGTGTATTGTGTTATGAATTCAATTTACAAAATTTGATTATTACTGGACAAAGAAGAAAAAATACATCATTATAACTATAAAAAAACACCTAACAAAATAAAAATTCTTTAGATATTACAATTGAACAAGGATGAACAAGTTTAAAGAATCCACCAGATGAACTTATCTGTTTTTTTTTAAACTTTTATTCTTATTGTTTTATGTTTAATAAGTTATTATTTTATTTGCCATTATAACTCGGCTTCATTATGCTGGCAAAAAGTGATTATGGATAAGATAAAGCAGTGGATCTTCTGTATTATATAAAGTATAAGATAAAGGGGTTATCACAATCAAAAGAAAGAAAAAAAAATTGGTAGATTGAAATTGATTCAACAAAATCTGATTTTTCATGTGCAAATTCCTCTCAAACAAAAATGCTCAGCAAACTTGCTACAGAATTTCATGTGAAAAATTAGTGGTACTCATAAAACCAGAAGAACTATTTCAAATTCGCAAATTATCACCAACATATTAAAATGTTGCTAGTTCAAGGTGCACCGCATATGTCCTAGAATATTCAGGTGCATAAATACTACCATCCTAACCTTCAAATTTAACTTCTTACAAATACATATGCACTTAATTCAGTGAAATGTGCACATTATGATGATAATGAATATATTTTTAAGCTACGAGTATCTAAAAGGATAACAGAGAAAAAAATAGAAAACAATACTAAGACATGTATGTACCTCATGTTCCAAAAATAGAGCTTTTAATGAACCAGCAGACCAAAAGTCCATTGCGTAAGCTAATAATTTCATTGAAAGGATATTGACCCGTAAAAAGTTTCCAATAAACACAACTTTGTTTATACCCTAGAAAAAAAACATAAAAGTTATAATTTACCTGTATTTGAACAATTATAAAGACAAAATTATAGTTTAGAAGCTCAGATATACATACTTCACTCACAGCACACATTCGAGCAATGGAGCCAATATTATTAGTAATAGTAACAAGAGTTGCTCGAGCTAAGTCTTCTTTCTTAACAGCAGCTCTTTTAGATTTACTTATCATGTTCCCAAAACTAAAAATAAAATTTCTCTATTAATACTCCTAAGTATATCCAGCTTCTTGAATATCATATTAAGAAAATAGTTTTTTTGTTAGAACAACTGGCATATCTTCATAAAAAGTATATTCAATACCATTATAAAAAAATACATATATTTATTCTTGCATTGCTTCATGAACATTTTTTTAAATAAAAAATTACTTTAAGCAATTGCATACTACTTTCATGTTTGTCACATATTTTTCCTTGTTAAAGGTGATACAAAACACTGCTGAAAAAGGTGATTAAACTTATTAATAACAAAAAAGAATTCAAAATCCTGAGTAAAAATATTTGTTCACCTACTTTTCTTTGCATAATATTCTTTATCTAAACTTATATAAGCATTTCACTAATGCAAAATAATAAAACTGAATGTAAGAATTTATCAGATGCATTAGAGATTATTCAAGTTCAAGAAACTTAAAATTGTTTATATTTAAAAATATAAAGAGAAAGCAATAATAAATATGTTCGCTAATGCTAAAAAAAAAGAGAATTACCTACTAGCTACAATGTCACCCTGCAGATTAAATTTTGAATAGCTACCTCCATAAATATCCCGTACAAGTTTATCTACTTTTGTGCTATCACCTTTTTCTGCTAAAGAAATAGCTTCTTCAAAAGTTTCACATCCAGTAAGTAGACAACAGAGTCCTAAAAAGGTACCACCACCTAAACTAATAAAATAAAAGAATATTAGAAAAAATGTTTAACAACGGTATTAGAGAATACTGAAATTAAAATTTTTGGAACTTTACTGAAGAGATTTATTGTCATTGCTATAGATCAAACTATTTTCACACTTATCTATCATTAACAGAAGCGAATGAAAATACTGAGAATATTTAAATACCTAAATCTATATAAAATAAAATTAAAAACTCCATTTTATACATCTAAGGAAGGTAACAATACAAATTTCTATTAAAAAATCAAATAAACAAGAAAATTAGCCAAATTTTTTATGTAGAACTGGCAGAATATATTTAAAGTAGTTTCTTCACACATACCTAGTACCAGTAACTCTCTTGAAATTGTCAGGTGAATGAACAGCTAACATGCTCACTCCTGAGCCAATATTTACAACTAAAAATGGATATAAATTATTCAAATCAAAATATTCCTTCTTGCACTTTTCGTCATCAGTTGGATTAGACCAATAATAGCATTCTGGTTTATTATATGCTTTGATGTAATGAATTCCTCGAATTAATGAGTCCAGCTCGTCAAATTTGTGCAGTTCCATATTCATTTCCTAAATAAAAATAAAACACCCCTCTTATGGCATGAATAATGAAATAATTTCAGAATAACACAATCTTTTGAATTCCATTTACAAAACATTACACCAATAAAATGATTACAAATGAAAGTGAATTGAATAAAACTGAAACTGACATAATACAAGGTAAATTTCAGGAAGGAAATCTATTGAGTTTCCAATATAAAAGGGCTCAGTTCTCTTTTACATTCATCATTGCAAACACTTAAAAATTATACCATTTATGTCAGAATTAGAAA
The DNA here is from genome assembly GCA_013235015.1 of Araneus ventricosus. Lineage (NCBI taxonomy): Eukaryota > Metazoa > Arthropoda > Arachnida > Araneae > Araneidae > Araneus > Araneus ventricosus. The sequence continues at coordinate 43,634 of BGPR01010251.1, read as the reverse complement.
TGTTGATTTTACTGTGTTTTGCAATACCAACCAAGCAAATCTGTCCTCAAATCAAAGAGTATTTTTTTTTTTTCCCAACCTGAAATTCAATAAATTGAAGCCCTTAGAATCAGTGAATTGATGCACTGTTTTCTGGGGTTAATTCACAATAAAATCCTGATTTATTATCTAGCTATATAGCTTTCAAAATATCAAAACCCATTTCGAAAGATGCAGAAAAACAGTTAAATTCTTCTTATCATCCAAAGTCAATATTCATTTATAAGGAATTTTTATCAATATTACTATTAGTGATTAACAAACAGAAGACCATAATACATTAAAAAGAGTGTAATAAAAATTCATAAAAACTAGATTTTGCAGATGAAAAAACACTTACATTATGAAAGTCTTTTTCAAACTTAAAAGCCCCACCACCAGTAGCACATACTGTACTAGACATGTACGCCATACCCTTAGACTTTGCTAATTGTAAGAATACATGCATAGCACTGGTTGGAAAACGAATGAAATGCAATGTTCCTGTGCGTCCTCCACATACAACATTATACATCTAAAAGAAAGAAGCACACTAATCAAAAAGTGAAGATACAAGAATCAGTGGTGAATCCAGGGGGTGCTATCGGGCTGCAGCCCCCCTCCCCCCCATGAGCGGAACCAAAAATTTTTATTCTATTTAAAATCACTACAACTGTTTCTTCTTAATTTTCATTTTAAAAAAATAGTAAAATCGTGGCAACATTGCTTTCTGGTTTGACAGGCTCGAAAATCTTCCTACTTTTGTAGTCATTCCACTTGTACCGTTGACACGGTCAAAAACATTTTTTGGCTAGTCATTTCTCATTGTAATTTTTATTAAATTATTGAGAGTATTGTAGTGTTCTTTACGATTCTTATTGTCAGGTGAGGAAAGTCTGTAAAGTTAAAGTGTTTTGGTTTACATAAGCCATGAGGTTTGACATCCGTCACTATGATACAAAATTTTTATGACCTCAGCCCCAACCCCAGATCCGAATCCTGGATTCGCCACTGACATGAATAAAACAATTATGTCAAATTAGTACAAAATAAATACAGGAAACAATAAGAAATTTATTTTGTAAGTTCAATAAGATAACAATAGTTCATACACAAAATGATTGTACGTAGTACTCAAATATTAATTATACTGTCTCTCTTCTTACAGGTGATACCTATTCACTGATCTGTATTTATTTACTAAATTTATTTAGTATTTTGTGCTTCTGTGTCCTCCGTTCAAGAACTTAATTGCCTAAGATGCACATCCGAGTTCACAGCACTCATTAAACTCATATGTGCATCTTAGACAACTGATTTTCAACTATAAATGAATACTAATTATCACAATCAAACATTATTGTTAAGAGAAGTCTTAACATTATTGTAATGATTAATTAAAATGTAAATATATTTTTAGGATGGCAACAAAATGAAACAAAGTGTATTTTATTTAATATACATTACAATACCACTTCAAAGGCAATGACAGCTTTTAAACCAATAATTTTCAGAAAATTACATTCATAGTTCTGAATAACTTGTGTACAGTACAACCTTGGTTAAACAAATTAAAGGGGGAGGGAAGCAGTTTTGGATAAAAAATTTTTTGTTAAGCCATGAACATCTATTACCATTTTGTATCTAATTACAATATGTAATTCTAAAATGCTTTGAGTAAAAAACGAATTCAAAACCCTCTTTGTAGACTACACTTATGGTCTTTATTCAAGTTAACCCTCCGTCAGGCACAATATTCGAACTGGTGAGTTCCGATGTAATGTGCCCGACAGACACAGGTAAACAATATCGTAATTAATATTGTTAATGCCCATAAATTTTAATTTTAGCATTCTAAAATTAATCGCTGACCTACTTGGGGAGGCTTAACCCTATGAGGACAGCTGCACAAAAAATATGTGGTTCCGTCTATTCAATGTTTCCCATCACATGTGGCTGATCAGGAATGGCGCACTTTTTCTAGTTAAGCCTAATTGCAATAAAGCTGGTGTCATGCCAACATGATAGTTGGTAGCAAAAAAACCACAAGAGCTAGCACATATTCGTGACAGATGGGATAGAATGTGCCAAGCAGCTGCCATGCATGCGTGACAGTCATCCTCAAAGGTTTAAAAGTGGGAATAACGTAGCAAAAAAATCTCGCCTTCATGATTGGATTTACGATTGCAGAGGCATTTCAGATAACCTGGGTTTTGGTTAACCAGGGTTTTACTATACTTATTATTAAATGTGCATACAAATTTTAAAGAATTTTTCTGTTTTAAGCATGCACTAAATATAATGTATGCATCACAATTGAAACAGCCAGCCAATTTAAAGGTCTACAATTATACATGTAATCAGTAAACAAATTAATTTATTAAATACTAAGTTCAAATTCCAGAAAGTCAATTTGCAGCTTTTCTCTCACTTCTGGAATTATCTCATAAAACCAAACAATACAAAGAAGTTCATTCATTTTATTTCTTTAAAACTTCATGCAACATTATTGCACATCATAAGTAAAATGGATCACAACAATACAACATAAATATCTCTTAATATTTGAAATATAGATTTTTCAACTTGCGCTTCACATGAGCTATACTTACAGCTAAATTATTTGGTTTGAACTGACATCAAAAGAATTAGAGTAAAATGCATAATATTTAGTTCTTTAATGGGCTGAATTATATTTCAAGAACAACATTCAAATTTTAATAACTCAACAAACAGTCCACCCAAATTACAATTATTTTCAACACAAATTTGACTAGCCATATAACGACATACACGCCTCTTCTTTGAAATATTACATAATCAAAAGTAAAATAAATTTCTCTATTTTAATATTTTCCTGCAAGTTTTAAACACAAAAATTAATGCAAAAAGGATGAGCAATTAAAAAAGTGTGTAATAGCTATGGGGACAATCCGAGATATAACACATAAAACAAAAGTCAAGAAAAATATTCAATTGCTAACAAAAAGAGAGAGAACAAACAGAAATAAGGAAAACCCTAATGATTCATTAAACAGAAAATTAAAAGTAAGCTTTTATTGCATGTATTAAGATAATTAGAATTCATTTCCTACAAGTGTTTGTAAAGCAGGAGAATGAAGTATTGACATATTAATTTTCTAGAACTTAATAAAGTTCAAATAAATTCATAATTCACCTGAAGATGCACATCTCTTTTTCCAGTTGTGCCATAAGCAGAATTTGAAGTCAAATAATGATGGATTTTTTTCACTGCTCCTCGTTCTGCTTCTAATTCAGCAGAAGAACTATCAGTTGGTTCAAAATAAACCAACTTTACTAGAGTTCCTCCAATATCCATTCCAAACCATGGCATTGCTAATGGAAACACAAAACATTTGTAAGTAGAAGAAAGAGTAACATTTCAAACTGTTAACAGACTTTTGAATACCAAACTTTAGATCTGCTTATAATGTAAAATGTTAATTTTTTTTCGCTCTTAAGTATAACAATGAAAACATTTATAATATCTTATAACATAATACAAAAACTAAAAAGAAAAATGGAATGAGCTAATTTTTAATTCCATCTAACTGAAAAACTTGCACTTTTAAACCCTATCATGGGGGTTTCTAATTGCATAGTGTTAATATAGTATTTGAAAAAAGAATGTAATAGCAGTGTGCTATTAGTAAGATAAAAGTAAAAAAACCTCAAGTTAGATACAAATGAAGCAGCAAACAAATCATAAAAAAAACCTGAAGATATTTTATTGCTAACTAAATTTTCACTTTCCATTCATGAATTTCTTAGCTTTTATTATTTTTTATTCTAGATATATTATAAGCTCTTTTTAATGATATAAATACTTCGGATTAAGAATATACCATATCAAATAACATCATCACCATTCATATAATGACAAATAAAAGAAGTTTTTTGGGGAAATTATGAAATAATTTGAAATTTAGTCAAACTAGATCACATAAGAAGCATAATTAAGCTAATTTCATATAAATGAATTCAAAATTCATGAAAACATCCAACTTAAAATTTTTAGGAAGTCTTTACAGCTGATTCAATGTTTCCAAAAATGCTACCGACTAACTATTTATATTGATATGATGCTTTAATACTTCATAAGATTAATTGTTAAATACCAATAATTAAATAATAACATAAAAATACATAGTATGTGGGAAAGATGACAGTCCCAATTACTACTGCATACAAACGCTCTTAAAATACCATTAACAGAGGTGGAAAAGTGAAATAGAACTGAAGGATTTAACTAAACATTAATTTAGAACTTCACATTTTAATTATATGCTTATAATAAAACTATAGCAATATTTTTAAAAAGACTACACATACATATTAACAAAATATTTTATCCATCCAATGTCTTTTAAAAAGGTCAATGGTTTTCTCAAAAACGTGTTGTTAAAAAATGAAACTTACGAGGAGCTGACTGCATGCAGTTTGAAACATCACCAATTTCACAAGAAGCCATTTTAAAGTTTAGCTGAAATGAAATATATATATAAATAAGAAATAACTTATCACAGGTAATTTTTACACACTTTTATTTTTAAATTTTGCATGAGTATTTCCAACTGAAATTTTTATATTAGACTAACACAGTTAAGCCTATATTATTAAATAATTCAACACATCACATGAAAGAGTTAATAAGTAATAAGTTTAATACAGAAAAACAAATATTTATCAATCGAAACAAAATATATTATGCATCCAATGTCTTTTACAAAGGTCAATGGTCTTCTCAAAAATGTATTGTTAAATAATGCCCAATATTAGTAATAAATTTAATACAGAAAAACAAATAACAATGAAAAATATATATAACAATGGTTTAACTAGATGGAAACAACTGAATGAGGTACTACAAATGAATAAAATGTTATAATTGAATATTAAATACAAGAAAAAAAGAATATTTTTTTATCAATAATCAGAAGAATGATTCATTTTTAATCAATGAATGAGATACTACAACTGAATATCAGATACACTAAACAGGCAATCTTTTTTTTTTTTTTGTCAAATGAATGAGAAATAACTGAAATATTATCATCTCTAAAAGGGCAATTCTTCTTGTATCAAATTCATGAGATCCTACTCTGGTATAAAAATAATTCACTTAACAAATGATTAATTAAAAAGAAAAAATACAACTGAATAGTAGATACACTAAAAAGGCAATATTTTTATCAATAATCAGAAGAATGATTCCTTTTTTTTTTTATCAATCTTTTTTTTAAACAATTGAATGAGATACTACAATTGAATATCAGATACACTAAAAAGGAATTTTTTTTTTAACAAATGAATGAGATACTACAATTGAATATCAGATACACTAAAGAGGAAATCTTAAAAAAAAAAAATCAAATGAATGAGATACAACTGAATGTTAGCTTCCCTAAAAGGCTATCTTTCTTATATCAAAGTAATGAGTCTACTCTGATATAAAAATGAAAGAAAATAATTCACCTAAAAAATGATTGACTACAAAAAGTAAAAATATAACCAAGATTGTCTAGATTAATATTTGACAGCTAAATACTAAACAGCTTTAACCTCATTATTTGTATCTTGGCATTGAGACATCAAGTTTATAGTGTTCCCCTCTCATCCCCTCCCCACAGCAACAAGGCTTTAATTATTCTAACCAGAGAATGAAAGAAGGATGATTTGCATCCCTCCCTTCTCTATAAACTCAGGAGTAATTACTAACTTAACAAACACCTCAGATCATGATTCTAAATTATTCACAAAACAGAGATAGTTCTATATTAGGCTTCTTAAACTGTAGATCCTAACCCCAAGACGGCTGCAGTCATGAAATTTGAACTTGCAAAAATGACAACCGATGCTTCTAAGAGATTCTTTAATGTTCAAGTAAAATGTAAAAGTAATTGAAATAGCAATATTTGTTTGATATTTAATAAGATGGTGACAAAAGGTTAAAAAAAAGCAAAGAAGAAAAAGCAGAAGCTAAAATCGTTGAATATTAAAATTACTTCTAAATTTTTATAATAATAAAAATTCAGATATTATTTAAATTTTAACAAATAATAAAATGCAAATAAAAAAAATACATTAATTTCTAATGCAATATATTGAAATTAACATAAATCCATATAAATGAAGAAGTTACTGATAAATTTAGATTGATCGAAAAATTTAGATTTGAATGAAAAGAGAAAATACAAACCTTTGTTTAAAAACTATTTCAAATCAGTGATAGATGTTTAATTTTAAAAAAAATTACATACAATTTCTAATAATATTAGCACATGCAAGATATTTAAACGCAATCATTCCATAAAAATTAAAATGGGTGACTAAGCAAGATATCACAGAAAAACAACTTAAGAATACAAGAATTACTACTTAATTGTACAAAAAAACATAATATGTTCATTTCAAAAATGAAGTACCAAGGACTGCATAGACGTACATTTTCATTAATATTATTATTCAGTTCATTTATGTATACAAAATCACAGAGCGAGATAAATAATTTAGATAAACAAAACCATTTTTTAAAAACTAAAACTTTTTATAGCTGTGTTTAGCAGAAATTAAACACAGATTTAAACGATGCGGTTAATAGAGACACGGTTAGAGACAAGCGACCATTCCGGTCGCTTTCCTTTAAATAGAGTTACTTAATAATTCACCGATTTGACAGATCTATGATCCTAAGAGGAAGCATCTTATTTTTTTAAGTTCATGAATGATCTAAATCTTAGTTAAGCTCAGTTTGTTTTTAATGCTTTTGAATATTTTTCATGCAAGATATTTGTTGAGTAATCTTCGGCGTTAGTTTTGAAATAAAGCAGAAGAGTCTGTGATCAGTAAACGACTGCTTAAATTTAAATAAACAAAAATTTAAATCAGAACATTCATGGAGAAGTAGAAATTGCGATTCATTCCCGATTATTTTTGTAGTGGAACGTTTCGTAACTGATTAACTGCATCCTATGCTTTTGACGTCGGGACTCATGGTTGCCATATTGGCCTTTTTAAGGCCAAATTCTGGAAATTTTGCCTTTTTTCAAAGCCCTTGGCCTTGGGAATTTTCATTTGGCCTTAAATTCATTTTTGGCCTTTTATTGGCTTTATTTTTGTTTATGACTTTTAGAAACGATTCTTAATATATAATTGTACTATTTTTTCAATAAACTTTTGATATGACACTTTTCAAATGGCCTACAGTGAGCTGTCAAACGAAGTCATGTCCCCCTTTCTTCAAACTGTCTAGTCAGAATGTCTCTAGAAGAAGCTATGCTTGTCTCTGTACAGCATATAAGAACCATTTTCTTTGTTTTTATTTGTTTCTTATCAAGGTCGAATTCTTTTACAAAAACTTCAACACAAAAGAGTGAAATATTAATATAATTATTATAAGTTGAGAGAGAGTGCATCGCATTACAGATATTTTATTATAATCACACTGAAAAATAATATAGAACATTGTTATTAACAGGGGTTGATATATTTCGCTCGAATATTTCATTCTGCACCGGCAAGAACAGAATTCCTTATTCTTTCTTTTTTTTTGCAAAGCCGAGTATGTAGATGTTTTTTAAGAAAATCTTGAAATTTTAGTTTATTAAAAGAGTATTATACATATGCCAATCTAGTGGGATTCTTTTTAATTAAGGGTAGTCATTTTCTTATAACAAATAAGGGGGAAATGAGTGCAATTATAAAATTTGGCTTTTTTTGGCCTTATTTTAACGACGGTTTGGCCTTATTTTCCTATTTTGATCTGGCAACCCTGGTGGGACCATATGACGACAAACATGTGAATGAAATGTTGTTTATTTACATTTGTCTGAATCTCTGAATCGTCAACCATTCGTCTTTCATAATAATTTTGAAATATTTTAACTGCTTTAAAGTATAAATATCAAATTTATTTATCGAATAAAACAATCAAATAATTATCAAACATGCTCACTCCTGTTATTTTGAAACATTGTTCAAAATTTAGATTTTTAAGGTTTTCCAATTTTGCCCGAAGTATAGCATCGTTTTTGGATCGTGAGTATTATCTTATTATAAATAAAGGTCATTGTGGGTATGTGGCTGTGTTCCACATCGCCTCCTAAACCAATGGACTGTTTTCAACCAAATTTTGCACACTTATTATTCAAGACAAGGGGAAGACACTTAAGAACTTTTCAAAGTTCAAAAGTTAATTAAACAGTCAGTTAATTAGAAATTAACCGAAACCGTTTATCCGCCGTAACTTCGGAGCAAATTGCCCGACAAAAAAAAATATTTTTATACCGTCTTAAAGTTCAAAATTTTACCTTTTCAATGATACCAATTTTATATCTGCGACATTTTTCTTTCAATTTTTATTATTTTTTAAAAGTTTAATTATTGTTAATTAAGTGCCGACGATTTTGAAATAACGCAAATTTATAGCTACTCCGTTGCTAGGCAATGGTTAGACTTTGAACTAATTTACCTTTATTTCTGAAATTTTTGCTTATTTTTATAAATATGTTTTATATAAGAAGAGTCAACCGTCAACTTTTAAAAGCCCCAAATCTTATTAAAATTTCAGTTAATTGGAAATTAAACAAGATTTTGGCATTTTCCGTGATATTTTTCGAAAATATGTATTATGTCACTAAAACTATTTTTACACATAATAAAAGTTTAAAAAATTAACTTTTCATGACACAACTTTCATTTCCATTCAATTCGTTAATGTCATTTTAATAATTTTTCAAAAATTAAATTGTGTATAAAATTTACAATTTTTTTTTTTATTCGTGCAGAACAAGAATACATAAGAACTGTTGCTAGATCACATTAGAAGAATTTTGGATGTAGACGAATTTTCTTATTTTTTATTCATATTTATTCTAACGCTTTTTCTCAATGAAAAATTTACTATGTAATTGTCCCAAAACATGTTAAAATCTTTTTTATACTGCAAGATTTATGAACAAAATTTGAAGTACCTATGCAATAAATACTAATAACTTGTGGAGAAAATTAGCTATTGGCGGTTTTTACAAATTGTCTGGTTCAACTGATATTCTCATTTTAATTAAAAAACATTTCAGGCGATACAAGAATTTTGGGTATTGTAATTTTCTATACTAAAGTTGTTTTTACATCAAAAATATTAGACATGAAAGTATTTTAATTTCGAGCAACGCCGGGCATAACAGCTAGTATGTATATATTTATTAAAATTGTAGTCAAACGATTAGTGATAACTTTTTCGGAAATTTCATTTGAAAATCAATATTTTAGCTGCTCTGGGACTTTCCGAAGAACAGCTGCAAGTTCAAAAAATTGCTCAGGAATTTTCGTCCAAAGAAATGTTTCCCAACATGGCTGAATGGGACGAAAAGGTATTTTATTTTTGTCATTTCAGAAAAAAATATGCATACTTTAAAATGCTACGTATAAAAAATGATTCACGTCTGATTTATTTGGAAGAAGCACATTTTTATCGGTCTTTTTGATATATATTTCTTATGTATTTATATTTGTGACATTATTTCGCTTTGGCAGAAAGCATTTGAAAACCCTATTCGTAATTCTATTATTCTAAACAGTTGTTAATTTTCAAAACCAATAAGGTTTTCTCAAATTGTAATTCCAGTTTGTTTTTTATTCTTATTTGATTTGTAAGAAATTTGAGGTTTCAATTACTGCTGAATATATTTATGTAATTAAATCATTTACAACTGAAATGTAAATATGAATAATTATAGATTTCTTTCTTTTTTTAAGTTGTAAAATTGAGTTGCAGACATAGTTTTACCTTTCATTTCTTATGTATTATATACCAGCTTCCTCCAGGATGAAAAAGCCAAAATGGCTGATAAAAATGTATTAATATTTGAGCTAAATTTTGATGTAGTATGTTTCGCATCTGATGAAATTAATGACTTAGGTTTTTACATTTAGCAAATAAAAAAGGCTAAAAATCTTGGAGAGTCAATGAAGTTATTTTTTTTATTGGTCAAGCATAATTCTAATTTAAATTACAATTATTACACTTTATTAAGCTAATTATAGAGTGAATATTTAACCTAATTAAACACAATCTCCAGGAAAAACTTTTTTTACGTAACAGGAAAGATGAGTTTTAAGATCATTCCTAGAAATTAAATCTATCATAATAATATTGTAAATATGTCTAAAAAGTAAATTTATTTGAAGTAATGAGGAAAGAAAAAATTGGACTAAAAAACTGATGAAATGGAATTCAATTTTTGCTTTAAAAAAGTTTTTATATCGCAAGATGAAAATATAATTATAAATCATGCTTCTTCTTTATCAGGAGAAAAATATAAGATTTATTGATTTGAAGGAATGAAAGTTGATTGACTTTCATTACAACATTTCAAAGTATTGTTAAATAATTATGCTTAAAAATATTTTTAAAAAATTGAAAAATTAAGGAGAAAATTGCACAGCAACTAAACTGGCATCATATTGAAAGATAAAAATTTTGAAATTTAATAATCTGTAAAAATTATTTTTATGTGATAATATTTTTTTAGTAATAGTTGAAAAAATTCCCAATTCTTGCTTAATTTTTAATTAATTAAAATTTAAAAACTTTCTGAGATGCATATTCCTATGCTCTTATAGTATGTTTGTACCAAATTTGGTGGCTTTAGATTCAACGGACTGTAGAACATCAACATACATTCTCTTTTATTATTTATTGACAATTTGCATACAAAAGCATGATCAGAAGCAAAACATAGAAATAAGACTATGGTACTCCGTGTTAGATTTTATTTCTTAAAAAAATAAAATGCATCTATAACTTATAATTTTCTTGTTTTCAACTGTCTTGTTTGAAATTGATTTAGTACAAAAGTTTAGTTCTTTACATGTAAAGAGGAATTGTTCGTCTTTTATAAAAATCTGAGGGTTTTGTCCAAACTTGATGAAATTTTTCGCATGTGCTCTTTAAAACAAAAGGAGAATCACTGTCAACTTTTCAAAGCCCTGTAGTTAATTAAAATTTCAGTTATTAAAAATTGAACAAGATTTTGTTGTTTTTCCCGTGAAATCTTTCTAAACTCATTTCAAAAGAATGATTTTTTTTGATTATTTTAGAAATTCAAAAAATTATTTTTGTAATGATATAAATTTAATGACAAATTACGAAAATATTATTACTACAAATCACTAAACTAACAATCATTAAAAGAATTTCCTTCCCTCACTCTTACAAAAAATAAATACTCTACTAACGGACACCATTTATCCTTCACGCTTTGTCGCTAAAACCGTATATGAAAAATTTAACCTAAAGAATTTAAAATCAAATATTTTTCATAATATTTTCGTTATTGATTTTAACCCTGTAGGTGAGAAATTTATTGGTATTAGACTTGGTGGCAACTTTGAATTCTTGGTGTGTATCTAAAAATAATATGCTATGCTGTTATCAATTCCTTGCTTTAGTTTGAACTCATTTAATCCAGCTTTGTAGAGCGAACTATTAGAATTTAATTTTAGGGTAGGGTGGACCTTGAAGAACAAAGTCAAAATAAAAAACATTACTGCGAGTTTGTCTTCCACCCCTACGTTAAAAGGTACTAAAATCAAATGCAAATTTGTAGGATGTCCAAAATTAAATTTCTGAAGTCTTGTCAGTCTCATCTGGGTCAAAATATATTGGAAAACCAGACAATGATCTCGTCACAGAGAAAAAGTGCTCCTTCTCTGTGGAGCTTGCAAACCGATTTGCTAAGATCGCCACCGAATATGATTAAATATTATTATATCCATACACTCATTCTTTTATCAAAGAGATTTATAAACAACGTGTGTGAGGGATTATAATCCCAATGCTAAGAATAACCGATTAATAACTAATAAATACTAATTATCTATGAGTCTTTCTCTTCATTAGAATTTAGTTGGAATAATTTCATTATTTAGATTTAGTTTAGCTGAGAGTCCCGATTATGGTTAAGTTGGGTTTCTATATTGTGCCGACCATTATTCTTGTTTTTACCTTTCCTGTTATAATAGCCCTGCATCGATTGAAAATATATTGAAAGAACTTTATCTGTAAGGAGTGAAATCCATTTTTGAGATATCAAAGCATATTTGTAATAATATTAGTATTCGTAATGAATTATCTAATGATATTAGTGAATTCTGTTCTTCAAAGCTAATGATAAAGAACTGATTTAAAAGTTCATTTTCTGAAGAGAACTTGGAATTCTCTGTATAATGCTATCTATTGGGAAGGAATTGTTAGATGATTTGGATGCAGAAGTAATTATTGACGTACCATCTAGTAAACTCAACAGCTGACTAGATATCTAGCAAGCTCAAACGCTTACTGAGTTCTGTACTTTTGAGTTGTTAATCTTTTAAAGTAAGAAGTATTCTTAAATTTGTTGTACTTGGTACATGGTTAGCTCTATAATTTCAGTTTGGTTTTAAAAAAATTCTCAAAATAACAGTACAGTTCCAAAATTACAGTAAGCTATACACCCACCAAAAATTATTTAAAATTCAATCATAAATTTGTTTTTGTATTTGGTAATTCTTACTTTCAATAATATGTGATAATACATGTATGCTTTAATTAGTAATTTGACTAGCGAAACGAGGTTCTGTTTTCACTGGACCGTTCGAGCGAAAACAGTTTGTCAGTAATTTACTGACTTGTCTAATATAGTCTGTTGTCTGTAATTTGTTTTGTCACGATCAAACGCGTTGTTCGATTTTCTTTGAATTTGACATAAATGCTCTTTGATGTCGGCGAAAACGACCGTATGTGTTTTTTATTTTTTATTCCGTTTCAAGATGGTGGACGCTTAAATGGTTGCGTTTCATGTAATGTTGTGTTTTTCCAACGATTGTAGTCAAACGAAACTCCGTTCATAATGCATCCAAAGATACCTCTAATAATAACAAATTACATTTAATTGCGATTTTGTTAGTATTGATAAAAGCAGACATTTAATTGTACTTTAATTAATAATGATAAAAGCAGAGACTTGCGCAAATAATTTGAATTTGGAAAATAAAT